>OX463841.1:46769036-46853153 GCA_949825065.1 Odontocerum albicorne
TATATATATATATATATATATATATATATATATATATATATATATATATATATATATATATATATATATATATATATATAAATAAATTCTGTATTTCTGACTATATATTTTCATAAATGTAGAATTTGTTTATTTCCGTGAATATTTCACGGGCTGCAACTAGTTCAGATTATTTCTTCTGTGTCATGTATTCTTTCTTAGCTTATTTATTTCTTATTTTAAAGTTAGATTTACTTCAAATGTTTGTATTCTTTCTTAGCATATTTATTTCTTATTCTAAAGTTAGATTTACTTCAAATGTTTGTACATATATAACATTTATGACCAGCATTTAATTAATTCAAAGATATACAAAACAATAATCAGAATTGATTGCACTTGAGTATCGATTAATTCGTACATAAATATTTTAATTAATTTGAAAACTGAAAAGGAAGGCTTCTCGTGGTCTGATGCATCTTTTTGCTTTATTTTTAGATATTTAATAGATCTTTGTCCCTCTGATGTTGTTAGCTTCCTGTACCAGTAGTTGTTTGATGCTGTTAAACCAGGATTGCAGGATTTCAGGATCTGATTCCAGGGTCCAACGATCTAAATGAAACTTGCGGTAATATACCTTGAATGATGTTGAAGACTTTTTTTCTGGTGGTATTATGCCAAGGTCCCCTATAAGGACGTGATGCTGTAAGGTGTATTTCTCATCATTTGCCTGAAAAGTAATAATATTTTTAAAATATAATAAAAAATCCAACCTTTATTGAACACAGTTGCAAGGTGTAATGTACAATGATATATTATAGTTTCAGATCTGCTTTTACATACATACGTACAGTACCCGGCGGTAAGTAATACACATCGGGTTTAAGAAAGAGACTGTCGGCCATAATCGGCTAACTTCGGCTTTGTAGAGCGTCATTTCTGTCGCACGATGCGCTAACAATTCGGTATACAGAAAGCGACGGAATACGTGTATGAATGACAAAGACGACGCTCTACAAAGCCGAAGTTAGCTGATTATGGCCGACAGTCTCTTTCTTAAGCCCGATGTGTATTACTTACCGCCGGGTACTTTACGATCACGCTATGCCTATGTTGTGGTAGACAGAAAGGACAGAGCACCAAAATTTCATATCACAACATATTTATTCACCTCCTCCACATCTATACATATTTTACAGTAAATATTTATGTTTATTTTATTCTTAACTTTTCCTTCTTTGAAAATGTCTTTCACTTGGTCCTGCCATACTTTTCTAAGTCATTCTTTTTATTCCACATACAGTTTCTTTTTAATGTCAACATTTCTTGTATTTTTCAATGTAATTGGGCTAAGCCTTTATTAACCCTGAGAGTGCTACGAGAATAAAATATAATTGTCTATTTATGGTTGAGATATATTTACGATTCGGACGTTCGTGATAAATATTTATTTTAAACAACAAAAAAACAAAAAACAAATATTTTAACAACATAAATATATTTTAGAATATGTACCCTTGTATTCTAAATGAATGATATTCATTTAGAATACAAGGGTAGAACAAATTTCTTCCACTGCTATAGCAGTGCGCCGATCTCTCAGGGTTAATAAACCCGTTTTGAGAAAATAAATAAATATAATAAATAAATAAAATAATTGTTCTATTTAGACCCGGAGATTGTAGTTGATGTCCACATTCATATGTCAAAATATCTATAAGATCACACTTCACTGCACACTGTATCTCTATTATAAATAAATTCAGGCATATTTTCAGTATTTATATTAGGGTATCATCCCCGAGTAAGAAATCAGGATTATTCCAGAAATTAGGATTATGCTAGATTCAAGTTACGAGTACGTGTTCTATTTTGGAAGAGGTATCGATTACGTGTAAATACTGGACCGGAACTCAATACAAAACTAGTTTATTGCGTTAAAAGACAGGATCAGGATACAAAGTGTTTATAAATAAAACACAGGATCAGGATACATTTTGTTATATCTTCTCATATCGACACAACACATATTCTTCTTAATGTACAACACATATTCTTCTACTGCATTTAGACGACTCCTTTTATCCATTGTTCAAGTCCATGTTTCCCCATACATCAATGTTGACACAAATACATTGATGTGAACCAAAATTTTAGCAGATCTTGATAGCTTATGTCTGAATATATTTTTTTTAATGACCCATTAACTTTATTTCCTATTGCAGCTCGCCATAAAATACCTCGTTCCACCTTTCCATCGTCTTCGAACATTTTCCCAACAGAGTTCTTCATGTATGTAGAATTCTATATTATTTCTTCTTCTTCCCAGTGTCATGTCAGGTCTCCCCAACGTTGAATATCACCTGAGAGTAGACATCTTTATCCCCGGCAGCCTGAAAAAGATCTTCAACGCCCCTTATGCCAGTCCAATCACGTATATTGCGGAGCCAGGAGATTTGCTTCTTGCTAACACCTCTTCGACCCTCTATTTTACCTTGGATGATCAGGTGCAGTAATTTGTACTTTGATCCTTTAAGTACACGGCCCAAGTAGGACACATTTCGGATTTTAATATTAGTCAGCAACTCTCTATCAACTTTGGCTCTTTGAAGAACCCTTCGTGTTGCTGACCATATCCGTCCAGGGTATCCGTAGCATTCTCCGGTGCATCCACATTTCAAATGCTTCCAGTCGGTTCATACTACCAACTTTGAGGGTCCATGATTCCATTCCATGCAATAACACTGACCAAACGTAGCATTTTTTTTTTTTTTTTTTTTTATCCGCTTTGCACGGATTTCTCCTGTTACACAAAGAGGGTTTGCTTCTAGCGTTAGCTTATTCGTTAGGAATAATATCAGCCAGGATTCTTCTCATACTGCTAGACAGTACCGAGAATATATCAACCGTGTCATTCAGTTGGTTCAATATCTCTATACCACGGGTGACTGAGTTTTTGGCCATGATATTCGTCCTGTAAGTTGGTATGTAGAACAGAGGGTGATTCCTTGCACGGATATATTTATTGGGTACATATAAACTTAGTGCTTCTAGAATCGCGGGACAGTTAAAGGAACCTTGGAAAACCTTTATTAGGAATATCGCAATGGATTCTTGCCTTCTTGTTTCAAGGCTTCTATAGTTACACACCGTGAGAAGTTCGGCATGGTGAGCATATTTTGGGTAATCGCCCTTTGTTCTGTACCATAGATATCTGAGGATTTTTTTTTGTATTTGTTCTATATTGTTTTTGTATTTGAGCTGGTGAGGAGCCCAAACCGTAGATGCATATTCTAATTTGGTTCTAATTAGATAATTATATAAGTTTCGGAGGATATCGGTGCTGTTAAATTCTCTCGATATTCTCATTACAAAACCGAGTAGTTTGTAACAGTCCGATATCAAACGTGAGACATGGTTAACGAACGTGAGTCCGACATCGAAGGTTACGCCCAAATCCTTGAATTCAGAAACTCTGTTTAGTGCCACTCCCTGTATAGTATACTGATGGTGGATTGGTGAAAACGATCGACTATAAGATACACAGACACATTTATTAATGTTGAACAGAAGATTATTTTGCTCACTCCAGGAGACTAGGGAGTCTAGGTCCTGTTGTAACTGTGCACAGTCCTGAGGTGAATTGATCTTTTTGAATATTTTCAAGTCGTCAGCGAACAATAAACATGTCGAGTGACTTATGGAATTTTGAATGTCGTCTATTAATATGAGGAATAGTAGGGGACCTAAATTGGATCCTTGTGGTATACCAGATCTTGTGATAAATTCCACAGAAGACTTGTTACGGATTGTTACGTATTGAGATCTTTCTCTTAGGTAAGATGCAAATAATCCAATTAGATTATCGCTGAAGCCAAGTTTGTGCATTTTCTTAAGTAATATATCGTGATCAACTTTGTCGAAAGCTTTCTGAAAGTCTGTATATATTACGTCCGTTTGTGAAAGTTCGTCTAAGTTTGACGCAATCTGTTGTGTGAGAGAGAGAAGATTAGTAACAGTCGATCGTTTTGGCAAAAAGCCATGCTGGTTTCCAATAAGTCTTGTTGATACTTGGTGGGTCAATTGGTTGCACAGTACAGTTTCGAAAATTTTTGGAAGCAAAGAGAGAACAGCTACAGGTCTGTAATTATGAGAGTCTAACGGGTCTCCCGATTTGAAGATAGGGCAGACCCTGGTTGTCTTGGTATTTATGCTCAATTTATTGGTATTTATGCTCAAGTTAAATATGTAGCAGATGGGATCAGACACGTATTTCGCACAGACTTTGAAAATGTCGGCTGATAACCCATCTGGTCCGATTGCTTTGTCGGTTTGCAAGGAGTTTATGCTTTTCAGCACGTCTTCCTTAGAAATGGAATGGAGCGATATGCTTCTGCTGTCTGACGAACTGTTTAAAATATTTTTTGTGTCATATTTGGCCGCTGAATCTACGTAAACTGATTGAAAATATTGTGCAAAGTTTTCTGCAATCTTTTGGGAGTCTTCGGTTATACTGTCTCCCAGTTTCATAGATTTGAAGCTAGTTTTATTCGTTTTTCTATTTTTTACATGATTCCAAAGATTCGAAGGGTTTCCTCGGATGTCGGTCTCTATCTTGGCTAAATACTCATGGCGCGATTGTTTTATTTGAGTTTTTAATTTGGCTCTCAGCCTCGAGTATTCTAAGTAATCAGCCTGGTTTCTGCTTTGAAGATAATTGTTATGAAGTTTGTTTTTATTTTTGAGATCTCGGATTATATCGACATTGAACCAAACTGGATAGTTGGGCAAATTTGGTAGATTATGTTTCTGTGGGACGCAGATATCTAGCGTTCCGTAAATGACACTATGGAAGTACTCTACGGCTTCGTCAATATTATCTATGCTATACAGGGTGTTCCAGTCAAAATGTAGTAAAATATTCTTTAAGAGTAAAAAATTTGCCTTTTGGTAGTTATATGTAGGGCGGGAGTTGCGTGGGGAGGGGGGAGGAGCCCTGGGTGGCGAAGGGCGATACTTGCGACCCCTCCCACGGCCCACGCATCTCACCTGGATCTCCACGGAGAGTGTCGGATGATGTCTATCTTCCTTTACAAAGCATTCCAACGATCTGTCCACCTTGCAGTTGGTATTGCTTAATACTAGGTCCAGCATATTGCCGTATTCGTTATTTATGTGATTGTATTGGACAAGATCGTTGGACTGAAGAAAACAGTCATAGTCCAACAATACTTCCGTGGATTCGTTATTCAAATTAAAATCTCCTATAATTAAAACATTTTTGCTGTGTAACTTAAGATTGTCCGAATTCAGAGAGTCATAAAAATTTTGTCTGGTTTCGTCGGCACCCGTGCACTCGAAGTAAACTACACAAATATATATTGTTGTATTGTTTATCCTGCACCTCACCCAGATGTCTTGGTCCTTTGAAATTTCTAGCTCAAATATGCGTTCACAGGGAATCCTTTGGTTTACCGCCAATAGCACCCCCCGCCCGCGTTCGCCCGCGTCACTCCGAAACACGTGGTATTCGTTTGTTTCGAACAGTTCTCCATTTTGAACAGACGGACACAACCAGGATTCTGTGAGCGCTATTATGTCCGCATTTTGTAATAGCGTATTGTCCCGGAATTCTTGAAGTTTGGTATTGAGACCTCTTACGTTTTGATACAAAATTCTAATTTTTCCTGTTTTGCTCATTTCCTAGACTTGGCTTTTTAGCTTTTAAAAATATAAATTTGGAGACAGCTATTCCAACTGGCCAACTAGCAGGGTCGTTGAATTTTTCAGCTAGCTGCTCGGGTACTCCAATTTTAAATGATGCGTATTGACTAACCGTTGTCGAAGTTTCAAGTTTAGATTATCATCGCAGAATACGCTTTTCATTTTATTAAAAGCTGCACGAGATGATTCAATTCTGCACTTGACTTCGGTTTCTGGGTCGAGGTCTTCCACTAGGATACTTCCGAGGTATTTAATTTTTTCACTCTATATCAGCACCGTTATATTCTATCATATATGCAGACAAAATGATAGCGCTAGCAGAACATTTGATATTTACCAAAAATATACGAGGGTCATCCAGAAACTAAGGTTACAAGGGCTCCTGAGACCGATGGAGAGGTCGTCGCGCGCTCCCGCCAACTCTCATCCGTGCGAGACCCGCGCGGTCATCAGTTTTTTGACTTTGCAGAACAATACCGCTTGACGACCTTCACGAAGAATTTCCTTACATTTCTCAAAGTCTCCTTGGTAATATTGTGTTGGAAAAAACTTGGTTACAAGAAGTTGTGTGCGAGATGGGTGCCCAGAATGCTCACACCGGAGTACCATCAAAATCGCGTGAATTTTTTGATCGTTTTGCACAGGAGGGATAAGCTTTTCTGAACTCTATCGTGATGGGGGATGAGACGTGGGTGTGTCACTACACTCCAACAATTTTCCAACGATCAGGAGGTCGAGGAAGCTGTGAAGAAGTGGCTGAAAGAGCTGACGGCGGAGGTCTATCACACTGGCATGCAAAAGCTGGTGCCCCGACTACAAAAATGTCTTGATCTCGACGACGATTACGTTGAAAAATAGTTTAATATATTTTTGAAGTATCCTGTGAATTTCAATTAAATACAAGCATTTTTCGATCCTACATAAATGTTACTTTCTGGATGACCCTCGTACAATCAATATAGAAGCAGCTAAAATGAGATGTCTGTGGAACATTGGGAGCTAAATTTAGGGGCAAGTGTCAAAACACCGTGAGAATATCAAATGGATGTATCCCGAAAAGAGTCTTCCATGCAGCGCCTAGAGAAAGCCAGCTATCAGCATTGCTGGAAGACTGTTTCTGAGAGGACCCAGGGAAGATTCACCAGCAGTACAGTGCAAATTTAAAATATTTTATTTTACCTTTCCAGTTACTTTTGTCAAGATTAAGCATTTTTCAAACAGAAAACACTTCATGGGCGACTTTTCCAACGAATTAGGAGCTGTGACAACAAAATCGTCTGTTTTCAAGATTTTTCCTTGATTTGATATAATTATCTGAAAAGTAATAATAAAATTATTTGAAACAATAAAAAAATCACTAACTCACTCTGGCACATATACGAGTATATGTCACTACAGTTCTAGTATTACCAACAATGGAGGAAACGAGGCTAAAGTGAAAAGAAGAACTGGAATAACAAAAAATCCTATGTCAAAGCTGGAAAATATATGGAAAGAGCAGAACTATCAACATATAGACAAAAATATTCCTATACTTAAGAAATTATAGCACGGTTCCTGTGACAGTTCACAAATTTGCCCCAATACAACCTCGTAACGACGTTCAGTAATTTTAATTATTTTATCAACTTTAATATAAGCCTCAATTCTAATACATTACATAAAACTAACAATTATGACAAATTAATACATCTTGTTACAAATTAGCAAAAATATGGCAGTTTGTTAAAATCAAATAATATTTGGTGACGTTTGTCGAAAGTCACTACGTTAGTCTGCATTGGCTAGGGATGGGGAATACAATAATTGGATTTTCGATTTTTTTATACCTTAAATTAAATGTTCATAATTAGTATTAATTCATAGTTGATCTTGGCCTATTTAAAGATAGATACAAATCATACAATACATTAGAAAATCAGTATAATGATAATTAGGAATTAAAATTTCAGTTTAGAGAAAAACAATTTTTTGGTTTGTAAAAAAACTATTCGATTCGTGAAAAAAACGATTTTACCCCATCTCTTTGAGACATGACGTTTCAAACGTCACAGGAACCATCCTACATTTTCCCAAGTATAGTTACTTCACAACATTCAAGTATAGTCCAAACTCTTTCTTAAGCCCGATGTGTACTGTAGTTACAGTACCCGGCAGTAAGTAATACACATCGTTTGTAGAGCGTCGTCTCTGTCACACGATGCGCTAACAGTCCGGTATCGTAGTCACGATGCGGTTAGCGCATCGTGCGATAGAGACGACGCTCTACAAACGATACATATTACTCACCGCCAGGTACCGTACTAGTGAATTTGTGAGAGTCAAAAGATTTTATATAAGTGTTGATGATAAAAATGTCTTAAATTTACCTTCACTTCATCGAAAATTCATGGCTTCATTCATAAGACGCCTGCTTTCCATCCCTGGTTAATGAGTTCGATTCCTATCGGAACCTAATTTAATTTTAAAATGGTTCTAGTATAGTATTAACTTCAGTCATCTTTAACATATATCTAGTCGGTTAAAAGACATTACTACATGGCAATTAACACGCCAAATTGTACTGTACACAACGAAGATATAACAAACATAATGTAATACTAATTGTACTGTACACAACGAAGATATAACAAACATAATGTAATACAAATTGTACTGTACACAACGAAGATATAACAAACATAATGTAATACTAATTGTACTGTACACAACGAAGATATAACAAACATAATGTAATACAAATTGTACTGTACACAACGAAGATATAACAAACATAATGTAATACTAATTGTACTGTACACAACGAAGATATAACAAACATAATGTAATACAAATTGTACTGTACACAACGAAGATGTAACAAACATAATGTAATACAAAACAACTTTTCTCTTTTCTAAATCCTTAATATTTATTAAACACAGTAAAAATGTTATGAACCACTTACTGGACAATCCAAAAAGTTGTCAAATATTGTAGTTTCGTTCATATTCTGGAGAGTACTTTCAATAATATCGACAGCTCCCTCAATGCTCCTTTTGATGGATTCTCTATTCGGTAATTTGTCGTCTTTATCGCATGTCTTGAGCATTTGTTTCAAGAGCAAATTGTATCTTGGGAGGCGATTCACTGGTTCTAGCATATAGCACGACAATGTTAGCTTGTCGTTCATATTTGATTTTTTCTAAAATTATAAATTATCTATTCAATCGATTTCGTAAATCATTTGTTAATTTATTAACCCTTCTTTCCCTGTGATGTGTAACTAATACACATTGCTTCTAAAAACTTTAATACCTCTATAAATATAATAAATATTGGGTTCAGATTGTAGATATTCCTCCGTAATACATTTACGCATTGAATGAAAAAATAATATAAATAATAATTAGTCCTTATCGGCCACATCAGAGATATTTTCTGAAAATCGGGAATAAATTCACCAATACAATAAAACGTGTGCCAGTGTTTGACGTAGGTAAATTCATTCTAAAAAAACGCTATGGGTGAGGAAGCAACGCTATTCACGTCTCACTCTCACTCTACTTCGGTATATGGGACCGCAAGAAAAAAAATCTCAGTTCGCTCGCTTCAGTAGCTTTCGGGCATCCATTTGAGGTGGTCGCTTTGCCTGTTTTGTGAACATCGACCGATGTTTTTTTCATGTTTTCAACAATGAAATTTCAATTATTATCCCTTTTGACTTCAAATTTCATTAATTTAAGCGATTGGCTATGAATATTATTATTTTTCCGATTTTAAATCGCTCATTTTTACATGTGTATTGAATACACAGCACCGGAAGGGGTGGATTTTTTTAGCACAGGAAGGGAAAGGTCAGTATTGTAATGTACCTAACAACAATATTTTAAAAGATAATAAGTAGGAAGTGCTTCCATTAATTAGAAAAGAAAATAAATATTCCCGAAACAAACAAAAAAATAAAACAATAACATAATAAGGAATGAAAAGTTACAAATACAGGAGAAATCCGTGCAAAGTGGATAAAAGTTACAAAT
Organism: Odontocerum albicorne; assembly: GCA_949825065.1. NCBI lineage: Eukaryota > Metazoa > Arthropoda > Insecta > Trichoptera > Odontoceridae > Odontocerum > Odontocerum albicorne. The sequence goes on from OX463841.1 coordinate 46,778,759, forward strand.
ACCCTCTTTGTGTAACAGGAGAAATCCGTGCAAAGTGGATAAAAGTTACAAATACCATCTTTGTATAACAGGAGAAATCCGTGCAAAGTGGATAAAAGTTCCAAATACCCTCTTTGTGTAACAGGATAAATCCGTGCAAAGTGGATAAAAGTTACAAATCCCCTCTTTGTGTAACAGGAGAAATCCGTGCAAAGTGGATAAAAGTTACAAATACCCTCTTTGTATAACAGGAGAAATCCGTGCAAAGTGGATAAAAGTTACAAATACCCTATTTGTGTAACAGGAGAAATCCGTGCAAAGTGGATAAAAGTTACAAATACCCTATTTGTATAACAGGAGAAATCCGTGCAAAGTGGATAAAAGTTACAAATACCCTCTTTGTGTAACAGGAGAAATCCGTGCAAAGTGGATAAAAGTTACAAATACCCTCTTTGTATAACAGGAGAAATCCGTGCAAAGTGGATAAAAGTTACAAATCCCCTCTTTGTGTAACAGGAGAAATCCGTGCAAAGTGGATAAAAGTTACAAATACCCTCTTTGTATAACAGGAGAAATCCGTGCAAAGTGGATAAAAGTTACAAGTACTCTTTGTGTAGCAGGAGAAATCCATGAAAAGTGGATATAAAAAATTTAAAAAGTACAATAAAAAAATTTAACAATGTAAATTCAATAATATAAATACAGTATTATGGAAAAAATCACTCCTATATTTATTTTCTCAGATAATTTGGTTTTCACATCAAGGGTTTCATATTATTTTTATTCGATTTTTTTTATTAAAAAAATGTACTTACGTTGAAAAACGCTGCGTTATCGGAGATAATTTTCCAGCATTTCTTATTTTTCCTCGCATATAACAAGTAAATTTTGAATTCATCCCGCTAAAATTAAAGAAAAATTTCTTAATTTATAACAAGTTGAATAAATCATCAATACCAATCATTCACTTTTTTCATAAACAATTTGAAAAAAAAACACCTTAATTGAAAACTTATTTACCCTTAAAAATTTATTTGATTTTCAGTTTTGATGATTTTTTTTTTCAACTGACATCTACGAGTATTATACACGTATAACTCTAAAAAAATGTAATTTTAAATTGTGTTTGATAATTTAACTGCAATAAACTTTACAAAAAAAATAATTGGAGATTTTATTAACATCGTTTTATGATATGCCAATTTATTTTAATTTTTTTCAAACTTAGAGTAAAAACTTCAAATATTTTTTTTTAAATATTAGTATTATTTAAAAAAATATTAAAACTTTACATTCACAACTTAAATTAATTTTTAATATTTAAAATCTGTCTTTATTTTACAAATAAAATAACAAAATAAAAGTTTTTTTACTATGGAGATATTTAACAATGTAAACTGAATAAAAAAAATATTTATTTGATGTTAAAAATTCTTTACTTACATGTTTTTCAAAAATATTTCCTAATTCCACCAAATTGTTGGTCTTCTCAATATCTGGGAGGAAGATATTGTTGTGAAAGTCGTAAATTTCTTGAATATTTGAAAAGACATCTTGTTTGTTGAAGAAAACCAAAGATCTCGGCCTATTGGGATCCTTTAACATTGGTATATAGTTAGTAATGATTATTCTTATTTTCTCGACATAATTTTTTTCTGTTTGTTTAAGTTCATTAAAAATATTCAGCAATTCCCTAAAAATATACAATTTTATTCATTATTTTTACACCTAAAATGCAAATACTAACTGATATATAAAAATAAAGTTATACCCTACAGTTACATGATTCATTCGTTCTAAAAAAATCTCGTTACTTGAAAAACACAAAGTGAATTTATTCTAATTTGGATTAGATAGGGATTGTGTCCAAATTTGGGTAAGATAGGAATTGTGTCCAAATTTGGGTAAGATAGGGATTGTGTCCGAATTTGGGTTAGATAGGGATTGTGTCCGAATTTGGGTTAGATAGGGATTGTATCCGAATTTGGGTTAGATAGGGATTGTGTCCAAATTTGGGTTAGATAGGGATTGTCTCCAAATTTGCGTTAGATAGGAATTATGTCCGAATTTGGGTTAGATAGGGATTGTGTCCAAATTTGGGTTGGATAGGGGTTGTGTCCAAATTTGGGTTGGATAGGGATTGTGTCCGAATTTGGGTTAGATAGGGATTATGTCCAAACTTGGGTTAGATAGGGATTGTGTCCCAATTCAGGTTAGATAGGGATTGTGTCCAAATTTGGGTTAGATAGGGATTGTGTCCAAATTTGGGTTGGATAGGGATTGTGTCCGAATTTGGGTTAGATAGGGACTATGTCCAAATTTGGGTTAGATAGGGATTATGTCCAAATTTGGGTTAGATAGGGATTATGTTCAAATTTGGGTTAGATAGGGATTGTGTCCAAATTTGGGTTAGATAGGGATTGTGTCCAAATTTGGGTTAGATAGGGAGTGTGTCTAAATTTGGGTTAGATAGGGATTGTGTCCAAATTTGGGTTAGATAGGGATTGTGTCCAAATTTGGGTTAGATAGGGATTGTGTCCAAATGACAAAAAAATAACCTGAAAATGGCTGAAAATATGTTATTTTAATTTTCAATTAGAATGCATCCAATATGCTGGTGATACTGTCATCCTGGCAGATAATATGGTAAGCGTGCAATTAGAATGCATCCAATATGCTGATTATACTGTCATCCTGGCAGATAATATGGTAAGCATGCAATTATAATGCATCCAATATGCTAATGATACTGTTATCCTGGCAGATAATATGGTAAGCATGCAAAGAGTCATGAATAAAATGAGTGTTGCATGCGACAATAAATGACCCTCAATGAATATTACAAAGACTAAATTTATGATTATTAGTAATGAGAATCAACAACCAGACACATTGCTTAGATTAGATAGGATCCAGATGCATTGAAAGAGTGACTTAATACAAGTATCTGGGATGCTGGTTTCATAATCAGTATGATCATTCCCGGGAAATCAGAACCAGGGTTGAGATGGCGCAGAACTGTTTCTTTAAAATGAAAAACATTATCTGGGAGAGAGACTTCAACATCAAATAAAGAATGCGTATTGTATAATGTTATGTATTTTCTGTACATCTTTATGATGTTGCAAAGACTAAATTTATGATTATCAGTAATGGGAATCAACAACCAAACACATTGCTTAGATTAGATAGGATCCAGACGCATTGAAAGAGTGACTAAATACAAGTATCTGGGATGCTGGTTTCATGATCAGAATGATCGTTCCCGGGAAATCAGAACCAGGGTAGAGATGGCGCAGAACTGTTTCTTTAAAATGAAAAACATTATCTGGGAGAGAGACTTCAACATCAAATAAATAATGCGTATTGTATAATGTTATATATTTTCTGTACATCTTTATGATGTTGGACACTCACCCAAGCTACCACAAGCATTTGAAAAGTGGTGGTACAGGAGAATGTTAAAGATTTCCTGGATTGATAACTGCGCTAAGAAGAAATCAGACGCATGAAAAAATGCAAAGAAGACAAGATCGGAATATGTTGGGAATTTCATGAGGAACAAATATGAAATTATCCAAGTCATACTGCAAGGGAAGATACAAGAAAAACGAAGTGTAGGAAGGAACAAAGGAAACAAAGGAACTCCTGGTTGAAAAACCTAAGAGTGTGGTTCCACTGTAATATGGAGAAATTGTTCAGATCAGCTGAAGACAAAATTAAAATAGCCATGATGATTTCCAGCATGGAGAAAAATGAAAAAAGAAGAAGAGGTCAATGAGACTACATTATGTACACTGCGGACAAAACTTCATCGCACATACTTTTTATATGACGGTAAAACCCTAACGGTTTCAAGGTTTTCATCATCAGGGAGCACAAACAAGACTATTGTTTCTGCTCTCCTGATTATGAAGGGAAAACTTTAAAACTGGTAGAGTTATACCAAATTTGGGTTAGATAGGGATTATGTCCAAATTTGGGTTAGATAGGGATTGTGTCCAAATTTGGGTTAGATAGGGAGTGTGTCTAAATTTGGGTTAGATAGGGATTGTGTCCAAATTTGGGTTATATAGGGAGTGTGTCCAAATTTGGGTTAGATAGGGATTGTGTCCAAATTTGGGTTAGATAGGGATTGTGTCCAAATGACAAAAAAATAACCTGAAAATGGCTGAAAATATGTTATTTTTATTTTCAATTAGAATGCAACCAATATGCTGGTGATACTGTCATCCTGGAAGATAATATGGTAAGCGTGCAATTAGAATGCATCCAATATGCTGATGATACTGTCATCCTGGCAGATAATATTGTAAGTATGCCATTAGAATGCATCCAATATGCTGATGATACTGTTATCCTATATAAAAATCACAAAGAAGACTTCTATTTGTGATCCCCTGATGATGAGGTGAAAACCTTGAGATCGGTAGGGTTATACCGTTATATAAAGTGGAATAAACAGTGTTTGTCTAAAACGAATTACAATGTCTTTTAACCTTCACGATGTTTAATGCCTTAACTATAAATAATTATAATTTATTTTTTTATCTACTTTGCACGGATTTCTCCTGTTGCACAAAGATGGTCTGCTTCTAGAGTTAGCTTATTCGTTAGGAAGAATATCAGCCAGGATTCTTCTCATACTGCTATAGGCAGTGCTGAGAATATTGATCTTACATGGGTCTTATTATTTCAAACTTTACTACTAATTTGCAAATGTTTATTTTTACAGATCATATCTCTTAGATTACCAGATATTGTGGCTGCCTTATTTGTTTGTTCCCTTATTTCATTGTGGAGCTAATTGTGTCTGGAGTGTGAACATCAGTTAAAACTTTTAAAAACTAAATTCTACAATAATAAAGGGAAACATTATTTCTCTAAGTTAGTTTATGAATCATGGAACAAATTACCCAATAGTACAGAGAGTGACATGACATTGAACTAGTTTAAAAACCATCTGGACAAGTTCCTATAGTTCAGAAATTCTAGGATGAGTCCTGTGACAGCTCGCAAATTTTCCCCAATACAACCTTGTAACTACGAGTATGTTCAGTAATTTTATTAATTTTATCAATTTTAATATAAGCCTTTATTCTAATAAATAGCAAAGTTATTTAGGTAAATACATTACATAAGGCTGTATTGGGGCAAATTTATGAGCTGTCACAGGACTCATCCTAGAATTTCCGAACTATACACACAAACCCGTATAAAATAAGTTTTCTTATTTAATAAATGTAGTATAATTTCACATTTTGATAGCAAGGGTTTACAGTGATTGTGTTTCTAGCGCAAATCATGTATTCTACTCGTACATTGACGTAATCAACTTATCATTGCTCTGTTACTAGGAAAATCCAAATTTGGATGAATCGCCATTAATTATATTTTTATAAGCGCAAAATATTTCAATTTAATGGCTATATAAAAGATTGTAAAGACTAACAATAAAATTTAAAATCACTTCTCAATGTAATCTTAAGATACAGCAAGAATGAGAAGATTATTTTGTTATCTACAATATAACATGAAAACTGAATACTTATCTTTAATTATCACACAATACCATCATGCTATCAAAGTCTCTATGATTAACAAAGAAGACATATCTGCATACCTTTTTATCCATGTCCACATTCATGCATCTCATCAAATATGCTCTTATTTTTCTTACATTTATCACCTTTCTTTCAGTTTCAATTTATCTATCTCCATTCATTGTTTCTTTGATCTCCTTCGTCATTGTTCTACATTCATTTCAAACATACGTGTCCAAACCATCTCGAGATTTGTTTCTTTATTACACTTATAACATGCATCTCTAACCAACACTTATAACATGTATCTCATAGCCTATAACATGTATCTCATAGCCTAATACTTTAAGTATTATGCATAGATTCAATAATTATTGGTTTACAATAAATGAAAGAAATTGCTAAAATTGCAATAATTATGGAGGATGCATTCCTGACTAGAAATTATAGATCTAATAATTATCCAAACTCTCCCGTTCCTAGATTATATTTATTAAGAAATAAGTATGTTTGTAGACAGATTTACACTCAGACATATTTACACTCAGGTTTACACTCAGACATTTGTAGACAGATTTAACACACAGACTCAGACATATTTGTAGACAGATTTAACACCTATAAGTTCTCTCAAGTAGCATTTTTGTTTATTGGAATCCAGCGTCACAGTGTGACTATATTGATTTTTCTCTTAAAACTTGCCAAAATATGAAAGTTGTACGTTTTAATGATTATATTTTTTGTAATACTTGCCAAATATGTATGTTTTAATGATTGTATTTTTTGTAACACTTTTGTATTTAATCTAAATTCTAAAAGTTTTGCATTCAATCTAAATTTTAAATTAACTAATATATCTGTTTTGATAGTGGTATAAATAAATATAATTTATAAGCAAATTTCAACAAACAGTAGAATATTAAAAAAAAAAAAAGCCTCTTAATTAATACTCACTTCTCAGAACTGGATAATACAGCAGTGGAATTTGTAGAATGAAGAACTAGTGTTTTTTTAGTCTTTAAAATGATTTGGGCACTACCGTTTTCTTCAAATACAGCAACCATTTCTTTCACAGATTTTGTGGAAACCATGTTTTATGTTTCGTTTTTATTCCAATATAATAACTTACAATAGCAAAACGATCAACAGTACAAAAATATCTCTGATTTATTTCCATTATCTTATCTGATTAATTTTACAGCTTACAGAGATAAACTTATAACAACATTTTTTTTTCATTGTTTAAATATTTTACAGAGCTCTGTAAAAGGATTCGCAAAAAATAAAACAGCTCTGTAAATTGACACTTAAATATAAAGTTTCTGTTATACTGCCACCATCACCATCTCACCACAGATCTACTGGTGTAAGCAGGGATGATTTTTCTGACGTTTTTTACGCTTATATTTATAATTCTTTCAATTATGTAATGTCATAGTAGCTATTGTTGTTTACCATGAGAATGGGTTATTTTTCTTGTGAGTATAATTGATTTGTTGCCCTATTGTAAAAAAAGTACACGACCCTTATTAATATTTTATCCTTTCGATTGAGATAAAAAGTCATTGGACCTCAGTGAGATACAGGCAAACGCCTACTTTACTGGGGACATGACAAATGAAAGGCAACAAACCCAGAACCATTAAAATTGTGTGTCCAAATTAAATTACCTGTGTTTTTTTCTCGCAAATTATGTATATTTCTTGTCATGTGTAAAATGAATATATAAAAAAAAGCACCCTTTAAAATTATTCTGGGGCCCTTGATTGGCATCTGTGAATGGAAGACCCCTCCCCCTATCTACAGCCCCCCTATCAATACTAGGTCATTGGGAGATTTTAGAGAACCTGCCTAGAACTTTGACCACTGATGCAATGGAACACCCGGCGAAATAGGTCTAAGCTTCAGCGATGTGATGAGTTGAAAGTCTTTCGAGTTGGGGCTAGCTCCATTCACGGGTGTAAACTTCTTTTATCCCTGGTTTTGCAACAGTTAGATCCATAATAATGATACTAGCCATCCAGAATGTCAGGAGAATTATGAGCGCCTACGTCTTGAGGACTGTTGATGTCTGCATTGAAGACCCGATGGCAACGATGCATTGAAGACCCGATGGAAGAAATCTGGCATAAGAGAGTGCGAGTTTCCATACATCCTCATAAGAATAGCCTCTTCTTCCCTTACCTCTGGATGGAGGACGAAATGACGTCTCTAACAAATATTTGATCACCGTCCCTCCTGATTAGTCAGCTTCCACCGTTCAACTCCTGCCAAAATCAAAACAACTTAATCTCAGCTTGGGTCCATACCTTTTTTTTAGGTAAATAGTTTTCATGTTCAAGCAAAAGCAATCGTACCCTTTTTTAACAATAGATTGTACATTTAGACAATTATTTTCAGTTTAAGCCGGGTCTTTCTCTCAAGACCGAGGCACCGAGAGATTCCCAGACTCAGATCATGTGCTCCCGCCAGAGGTGCTTAACAATTTTGATTATAAGACCAATTGCAGCTTTTCTTTAGAACATGACAGTATTTAAACCAGACGCACTAAAAACTGGTAAATGATTCTACAAGATACCGGGTTCAAGATAGTTCTTTAATGGGTTCTTTCTCTGGCGGCCTCTTGTCTCAGCTGAAAGAACAAAACACCCTGTAACTGGTTTGAAAAGGAAAAACCCAACTATGCCACTATTATAGTAAATTACAATTTATTTTTTTATATATTTCATAATGGTGTGGGCTGGCGCCCTCATGGCAGGGTTGCCCTTGTTCGTCTTTATCATATTTTTGTTCGTCTTTATAGTATTTTTGTTCGTCTTCATAGTATTTTTGTTCGTCTTTATAGTATTTTTGTTCGTCTTTATAGTATTTTTGTTCGTCTTTGTCGTATTTTTGTTCGTCTTTATAGTATTTTTGTTCGTCTATATTGTACTTTTGTTCATTTTTCTCATATTTTGGTTCGTCTTGATATTGAGATCTAAAAAATAAAATAAAAACGTTAATTTAAATATAATAAACAAAGTAAACTGTTAAGGTAACGTGTTTGTGCTCTAAGTATGTAACTCTTATCTTATATTCCATTATAAAACCGAGTAGTTTGTAACAGTCCGATATCAAACACGAGACATGGTTAACGAACTTATGTACCTGTACATATTGTAATATAATGTTCCTTATGCGTGGCCTTTGCAAGTAATCACTATAGATGATCGGACACCCAGTATACGCGGACAGCGCATGGTATGCGTAGCGCTTGCTAGCCGTGACAGCATACACGGTCGAATAAAGAGGCTTACGATAAACAATGGACTGAACATAAAGAACAAAGAAAATGGAAAAAATATAATCTCATCTACTGGAACTTCCACTGTTTTTATTTCGACAAACTTCTACCTGCCAAAGAGAAATGTCTTCACCAAAAACGCAAAAAAAAAACCGGAATCTCTGAGGATTGAGCGGCAGTCCTACACGTATTTTACAGTCTCTGTACCAGTGCTGTATACTCTTCAATATGTCAGAATTACCAATTTGGATGTGTCGAAGAGTACCGTACGAATGAAAAATTTAAGATAATTATGAACTATTTCATTTTAGTAATATCAAGTATCAGGTAGATTCAAAATTATTTATACTTATAGTTTATAGATCTTGGTGATAAAAGTGTAAACCCTGGTGTTTGTTTTATAAATAAACAATCAAAATATATGCTATATCACAAAATATGCTTTTTGGATAAATTCATGGGTTAATTCACGGCCGTCGCAGAATCTATAAGTGAGACATGACCTACCTTCAATTTAATAGAGTTTAGGAACGGTTGTCCCTAATAGAAAGATGATCGCTGTTTTAATAAAACTCGTTTGAAATCGGAATATGCAAAGAGGTATTTTATTGTTAAACGTCGGTATTTATAATATTTGGAATGTGCGTGGAACGGCGCAGAAAATATGTCGCTGTCTTGTTTCCGCTGAACAATATATTTATTGTTATCACGTCGGGTATTCATATGATTTGTAGGAAGGCGCAGAAGATATGTCGCTGTCTCGTTCTCACTAAACAACAACAGCGACTCGCGCCGCGACCACAGGGAGCAAAGGTCGTTACAGTGATCCCCCCCCCCCCTTTAGTGAAGCGTACGGCGTCTTGTAGGCCTCTCGTAGTGTGGATGCGTGGAGGGCATCAGAGGTCTTGTAGCGATGCGTGCGTCTCTACGCGAAACGTACAGGTCCCTTCACCTTTCTACCCCTCCGTGTTGTATAGTAGGGAGTGAGAGCTGGTAGAGTATTTTTGTCTACAGTTTTCGGTGCATCTTCGGCGGTAGCAATGTATGCGGGCTTGAGGCGGTATATTGAGGTGTTGACCACTCGTCCAGGTAACTGCAACGTAAAAACTTTGGCTTTTCTCTTAAGTACGGCGTAGGGTCCGTCGTATGGTGGTTGGAGCGGTTTTTTTACAGCATCGTTTCGCAAGAATACGTGGCTGCAGGTTTGAAGGTCCTCTTTTTATACAATGCTCAAAAAACAACTACATCAAGTGGACTTTAATGTAGAAAACCCATAATTTTGCACATCTGCTCATTGTATATGAGTATATACTCGAACATCCTTTTTAAATATAATAAAATGGAAAAATATAACTCACTGATCATAATTCTGGTATTCATTTTCTGATTCATCAGTTTCATCTTGGTAACAATCTTCACAGTCTATATTATCATACACTTCTTGTGCTGTTTTATATAGACCTCCGTAAGGCAATGATGGGTCTTCGTAAGGTTTTTTTTTGTGAACTTGTCCATATTTGTAATCATCATCAGAGTCGCTTGATTCTATCGAATTGTTTTGTCTTCTTGCAAACTTGTGGCCTGGAAAAGGTTCCACGGATTCATTGGTGTTCAAAATATTTGTTTTTATCATATTCTTAGTATCATCTGACATTTCATTAGTGTTATCGGGTTCAGATGCTATATTGTGACTCGGTTTGACTTGAATATTTAAATCAATTGTATTATTATCACTTGTTGGTTTATCAATTTTTCTACCATTATTTTTAACACTTTCAAGTATTTCTTCATTTTCTGTATTTACGAGTATGTTTGTAGTTTCCATTTTAAAATTCTGTTTTTCACTTTTTACACTTTGGCTTTAACAAATATATATTTTTAAATAAAATGAATAATTTTAAGGTTTATTTTTGGTTTTGAGGTTTCAAATTATTTATTTAAGAGACTGTGTCACAATGCTATTTTTCAACATTTTTAAATCTGTAAAACATGATTCTATTGCATAATTCTTTTTTTTTTAAACGATTTGAAAAAATTTATCAATACATTTTATAATGCTGTTTTAAACACATTGTTTATTAATGAAATTCGATCCAAAATAACTTACAGATTGTAACACTGTTTTACTGTTGTTTTCAACGCATCACTCACTTAAATCAATCATATCTATTGACATAATGATAAACACTTTTATATAGCTTATCAAAAAAATGTAGTCTTTTTTGAAGATTTTCTTATCAATTTATCTTATCTGTTGTATATTTTGGAGACTTTAATAATAATTTTTTTTTTTAATTTCATCAAAAGGATTTGATTGAAATATCTTTTTTAATTACTATATATTTTAATTACAATTTCTTTCATTTTCAATCATTTCTTTTGATTCTTGATGTACGGCACCAGTACAAAGGACTGTAGAAATAGGTGGATGGCTGCTCCTCGATGCTCGGATAATTCAGCTCACTGTGAAAAGTAGCAGGTCGGTGAGAAGTAGAAGAGATTCAGTTAGTAGATGGTCGTAAATAAAAGGCTGTGAATTGAGAATGTATTTTTTACTTTTGGCGCTCCTTATGTACGGCCAATCGCTCATCGCAAACGCCTGTTTTCGCCCGTGCATGCCGTCATGACCTGCGAGATATAACAATTCCCGCAAGTTTTCACATGCATGGACTGGCAAATTTTTGATACAATCTCGTGTGATGTCCGCGCGCATAAGGAACATTTCAGTTACAGTCGTGACACAGCACGGACCTCAACAAACATAAAATTATACATAAAAAATACCAAATAACATCAAAATATAAACAAACAGGAAAACAAATACATCATATGTTTTAGGTGACACATACGTCCAAAACACTTAATATACAGACCTCCATGACGTAGTTTGTACAAACAGACCTCTAACTCAGGAATTTTGCATGTGATTCTCAATGGTACCCAAAAATAGCTCCTAATTTGATTTTTTCGATATTTTTCTAGTCGGTCAAAATCATTTTGCGACAATGTCCAGTAACAAGAAAATAAAAACAAAATTTAAAATAATTGATTTTATGGTAATTTTATGATCTAAGTTAATTTTTTTTTATGTTTTCGATGGCTTTTAAAATTTACGAGTATTTATAAACATTAATTATAATACTCCCTGTAGTGATGAAGGCGTGATCTGATAAATATATATGTCCCCTATCGGGTCCCTTCTCTTTATCTGGGGTGATGCCTTATCGGAATAGTCGTACAACATGTGATAGCATCTGATTCAAATTATTACTTAAACAAACCTATATTTTTTTCATATATCAATAAAGGAGATTATTTTAACTTTAATTTATAAAGATGTTAATATCAATCAAAATGTTAGTTTTAATACTTCTGTTGCATATTGAAATTTTTATTGCTTATTACTATAAATTGGTGTGTATAATATATATGCTCGCGGTAATGCCCATTAAGAGGATATTCTACTCTAGAGGCGTGAACTTCAGGCGTTTTTTCAGACTCAATAAAAAAAAACAAAAAATATTTTTAGCATATATTTTTTAGTTTATCTATTGATGAGTTGAGAATGTACAAAAAAAATTTAAAAATAAATAAATTTTAAATTCAATATGTTATCAGCTGTTATATCTTGTCGTATAATAAAGGGGGGTAAGCTGGTCGACATGATTGAAACCCTTTTATAAATTTGAAAAAAAAATTATACACAGTTTCTTAATAAAAAATAATGTCGTTATGATTAGTACGAAAGAGAAAAAAAAATATGTAAAATGGTGGCTGTCTAAAAACAAATTCAAATATCTTAATATTTTAAAAATATTTAAAAAATATTTTTCAAGGTAGGGACGATATAAATATATTTATTAAAGTTTTAAACAAAATTTAAAAGTAATCAATTTTATAAAACTTGAGATTTTACGTCGACCAGGTCGAAAAAAGTAGTTTCAAGGAAAACGTGTTTAAAGTTTTGAGATTATTGTCTGGGTCATTCCCGTGCAGGGTAATTGCTGCCTCATTTATACCATTGACTTCGTAAATATTGAGAGTTTTTAAATTTCCTTTTAAGAACATATTCTTAAAGGTCTAAACTTTAAGGATATGCAAAAAACAAAAAAACGATTTTTTCAGATTCTAGAGCAGAATAAACCATGCCTTATGACTGCTAAACTAGACATACCCCCTTAAGTGTATGTCTAGTTTAGCAGTCATAAGGCATGGTTTATTCATATATGCAGATAGTTATTGAGTCATCAGAATTCTACACCCAGCTCTTCTACAATCCCAACAATTGCCAACCTTTGTGGCTATTTCTATACTCTCGATAAATGTTTTTTTTTTTTTTTATTAAACAAGTAAATTATTATACAAACATTTGTCAAGGCTATACCTATATACAAATTTATTACTTAACTAATCTTAATTATATGTTATAATTTATGAACTTATTTAATCTTATTTTCCTACATATCATTTTATTTTATTTATTCAATCTTAATATATGAGATCTTAGAAATATTTAACACCTACATACTACTTATAACTAGATAACAATTCTTACACTAATTATTCAGCAAAAACAAGTCCACTCGTTCAGGCTACTTGTATTCCATCACATTCACTCAGACCTTGGTCGTCCCAGCTTATACTGTAGGTGGACTAGTCAGGCAACAGATAATGCTTCGGGAGCTTGTGCTTATAACGGAAGGGTAGGTCGGATTTACTCTCGTAAGCCCCCAGGGCAGCGACTGAGGGATTGCTGTGATTTTGTTGGCTTTTATAGAACTTCACGGTCCAAGCGAGGATGTGGTGTTGTAGGGTTTCTTCTCGCTGTTCAGCGTGAAGTCGGGTAAGATTTGTTCTGGGATGGGTGTTAAAAGATATCTTGAATGCCTTGTTCTGCACTCTCTGGAGTTTCAGGTGATCCGTGTTGCTCACACTACCTCAAACGGGTGCAGCATAGGTCAAGATAGGACGAATAAGGGTTTTATAGAGGAGGAGCTTATTTTTGGGTGTTCAACTTAACATTTCTGACTTAATGATAACTGCTAAATTTTATTTGATGCCTATTCACCTAAGTGAATAGACATTTAATTCAAAAGATTGTTCTACTTATGACATCCATCTCTAAAAAAACAGTTATCCTTCATGACAGGGGTCGGCAAACTACGGCCCGCAAGCTAATAATAACCAATCTCATTTTCAATATTTTGTATGTGTTAAATTATTTTAGTTAAATTGCATATGTATAATATTGTTTTATTTAGTACAAAGTTAGTTTAAGTTTATTGTAATACTTTAATTAAAGAAGTTTATTTCGTCTTGAAGAAAATTTTTATTTTAAGAAAATATTCATTATTACAAAAAATATGTAAAGTTCAAAAATTTTGTACGTAAACTCGCAATACAGGTCAGCATTAGCAGATGACCATCTTCAATCAATTTTGATTGCAAATGGTCACCTGCTAAGTACTCGTACTAACTTTGAACCCCAGTTTGATGATTTTTTTGTCTCAAAAAAAGCAATTACATTCTAATTTATTTTTAACAAACACTGTTTATTCCTCTTTTTTATGACGGTATAACCCTACCAGTTTCAAGGCTTTCACTTCATCTTCATGGAATAAACAGTGTTTGTTAAAAATAAATTACAATGTCTTTAAACCTCCACAACGTTAATGCCTTAACTATAAACAACATAGCAATTACATTCATTTCATTATACTTGAGAAAATGTAGCATGGTCCCTGTGACAGTTCACAAATTGGCCCCAATACAAGCTTCTAAGGACGTTCAGTAATTTTAATTATTTCATCAGCTTTAATATAAGCCTCGGTTCTAATAAATCGTAAGTTATTTAGGTAAAAACATTAAATAAAACTAGCAATAATGACAAATTGATACATCTTGTTACAAATTAGCGAAAATGTGGCAGTTTGTTAAAATCACATAATATTTGGTGACGTTTGTCAAAAGTCACTACGTTAGTCTGCATTGGCTAGGGATGAGGTATTATCGAATAATTGGATTTTCGATTTTTTTATACCTAAAATTAATGTTCGTAATTAGTATTAATTCATAGTGGATCTTGACCTATTTAAAGATAGATACAAATCATATAATACATTAGAAAGTCAGTATAATGAAAATTAGGAATTAAAACGTCAGTTTAGAGAAAAAAAAAATCGATTTATAATAAAACTATTCGATTTATAAAAAAAAAATGATTTTACCCCATTCCTTTGAAACATGACATTTCAAATGTCACAGGGACCATCCTACATTTTCTCAAGTGTAGTAGAGCTTTTTATTATTATGTAACATTTGTTGTTCAATAATACGAAAAATTCGCCTGTTTCGTTAATACATACATTTTCTCAAGTGTAGTAGAGCTTTTTATTATTATGTAACATTTGTTGTTCAATACCTTAATTAATATATGTTGTTCAATACCTTAGTTAATACCTTAATTAATAAATGTAAATATTTCATTCGTTCTTTCGTAAGCGTGTCAGCAAAATGTGTCACAATAAAAAAAGTAAAACCTGTTTTTTGGTACGTAAGTAGAATTGCATATATAAATATCTTCGAATTTGCTTCCTGGCACGCCGAGTCTAAAATGTTTACGATCTGGCCCTTAGCGAAAAAAGTTTGCCGACCTCTGCTTTATGCGGACATTCCTTGCTGTTTTTGGAAATTGAAAGTAAATAACTCGCAAATTAAAAAATATATTTAACTTTATTATAAATTAACTTTTGAACTTAACAGTGTTATAATTATTAATCAAATACAAAATAAAACCTTATACTACTTAAAATATTTTCTTCTTTGTATTTTTTGTGAGGAGAGCATATTGGTAAGTAGAGAATCCCTCATTGATAAGGAAAGAATCACTTTGTGAGGAGAGCATATTGGTAAGTAGACAATCCCTCATTGGTTAGGAAAGAATCACTTTGTGAGGAGAGCATATTGGTAAGTAGAGAATCCCTCATTGGTTAGGAAAGAATCACTTTGTGAGGAGAGCATATTGGTAAGTAGAGAATCCCTCATTGATAAGGAAATAATCACTTTGTGAGGAGAGTATATTGGTAAGTAGAGAATCCCTCATTGATAAGGAAATAATCACTTTGTGAGGAGAGCATATTGGTAAGTAGAGAATCCCTCATTGATAAGGAAATAATCACTTTGTGAGGAGAGCATATTGGTAAGTAGAGAATCCCTCATTGATAAGGAAATAATCATTTTGTGAGGAGAGCATATTGGTAAGTAGACAATCCCTCATTGGTAAAGAAAGAATCACTTTGATGTTGACTGTAACCCTGAAACAAATTATTATATCTATCAAATAATTTTGATAAACAGATGATGGATTCAAAATTAAAATAGACACAAAAGTACTTTTCAAGCTTTCTTTTCACTTTTCAGTAATTACAGCTGAAAGTTGAGCAATTAAAGAAGTTCTCTGAAGAAATTTTTGAGCAGTTCAAATTTTCAAAAATTATTATCTTATTCCCTAGTGTTGTGTCAGCGGCCATGGTCTAATACCATAGCATAGTAGCACTTATGCTAAACTATAGGGCACCCCAGGTTCTATTCCTGGTGGACCGTTTTAAGTCTAAATTAATCTTTTTCCGCGGTTTATGTTAGTTGAAGCTTGAAATAATCATAAAATTGTTGTTTTCTTTAAAAAATTTTATTATATTTACTCTCGTAGAAGAGCCATTTTGGTTTTAATAGTCATAACACATATCAGGCTTCTGTGGATGGATTGTCTTTATATAAAAAAAAAAAAATACACTAAAAACTTTTTTCATGTAGTGGTTTCTAGATAATAAACACACCAGAAATTAATATCTAACATTTGATGTGACAGACGCACCATTTCATATACTCTACTACTATCAATTATGGTATATTTTGGGTATTTCTTTTTAAGCTTGTTTGACATATTATTTTTAAAATGCCTGAAAGTTTTCCCTGGGTTTTTTATATGCGCACTATTCTTTATTCACTTGTCAATGAATATTAAAATATAAATCTTTTTCTTCTTCTTAAACTTTCTGTAGACTCTCAAGAGTCTGTAACTGCAGGAATGTCCTGTCATGCTGAGCTACAGCTATCTCTCCATCGTTTCGGGGGTCTCCCTGGCGGACGCCGTCCATCCGGCATCACATGCAGAGCTACGTATGGAATTCTTGTGGAATTCATTATCTGTACATGTTGGTATCAGTATCGTCGACGCTGTCGTCCCCATCTGACCACATCTTGGACCTCACAGACCTCTCGGATTGTGGTGTTCCTTACACGATCACCCACAGTCTTCCCAGCAATAGCACGCAGAGTTCTCATTTCCTTAGCATAATTTTTGTCCTGACAGTGTCCGCCCTCGCTTCGATGTCATATGTGAGGATAGGTCACACACAGGTCTTATAAATGCGTACCTTGCTATCCGTTCTAATATCTTTATTCCTCCATATGACTGGCAGCCCGCCACAACTGCAGCTTTATCTAACTGAGACCTTACTTCACTGGGGAGGTCATGAGAGCTGAGCAGTTCACTGCCAGTTCACTGTCAAGATCGTGTAAGGATCGTGTAAGAAGATCTGTGAGGTCCAAGACGTGATCAGATGGGGACGACAGCGTCGACGATACTGGTACCAACATGTACAGAGAATGAATTCCACAAAAATTCCATACATAGCTCTGCATGGGGTGCCGGATGGAAGGCGTACACCAGGGAGACCGCCGAAACGAGGGAGAGATAGCTGGAGCTCAGCATCACAGGAGGACAATCCTGCAGTAACAGACTCTTGAGTCTATAGAAAGTTTAATTCCCCAAAATATTTATGTGTTCTGGTAGGAACAATATTTCGCTTCAATATATAAAAACAGTATTTTACTTTCCTAAGTAAAAGAGTTATTCAAATATCTTACTTTTATATTCAACTACTCCTACTTTTAAGATCTTGTATATGGAAGCGACCCACTTTTCCTGTGTTTTGTAGTCTGATTTGAAATCCAACGGATCCATGTAGGTCCTGGAGTAATACACTTGAAATGTTGAAGACATCTTTTTTTCTGGGGTTAAAATGCCAAGATCCTTTATTCTCATGTGTGAGTGATATATATACTTTTCATTAAATGCCTGAAAACAAATTTCATGTTTTAATTTTACATTTAAAGCTATAAAATTTAAAAAATGGTTTATTTTATTGAAATAAGTTTTGCTATTTTCCAGAAGTGTTATGCGAAGTTATTAAGTTATGCGCTTATTTTTCCATTCAGCTTAGATATCCTGCATTGGGAGAGGCAAGTGAATAACCAAAACTTGTAGAGAAGTATTGTTCTAGGATGGCAGCTTGTTCACAACTAGACTTAACTAGTTAATCTATATTGGAAGCGACTACAAAGAAAGCAGTTCTTTGAAGTCCTATAGGATTCTGTCTATGTTTGCAGCAGATGTGAGGGAAGATGCGTGCTTAGGATTAAATCCGTACACACATCTTCATAAGGAGTTGCTATGACATTCCATCATCTCTCATAGATTAAACTGTGTCAAAGATGTGTCGGAGTTGCTATGACATTCCATCATCTCTCATAGATTAAACTGTGTCAAAGATGTGTTGGAGTTGCTATGACATTCCATCATCTCTCATAGATTAAACTATGTCAAATATGTGTCGGAGTTGCTATGACATTCCATCATCTCTCATAGATTAAACTGTGTCAAAGATGTGTTGGAGTTGCTATGCCATTCCATCATCTCTCATAGATTAAACTGTGTCAAAGATGTGTCAGAGTTGCTATGACATTCCATCATCTCTCATAGATTAAACTGTGTCAAAGATTTGTTGGAGTTGCTATGACATTCCATCATCTCTCATAGATTAAACTGTGTCAAAGATGTGTCGGAGTTGCTATGACATTCCATCATCTCTCATAGATTGAAGTAGGACATCCTATCAAATCCATCCCAAGTAATTCTCCACAATAAGAAACAGTAAAGTAATTCTGCCATTGTTTTTAATATTTTTTTCAGAAGCGTGCTGTTTCAGATAAAAAGTAGCTATACTGGCTACGTTTTTTAAATAATTTTCTATAACATAGATTTTTTCAAGGATTGTTATTTATTTTCATTCTTTTTTGTACATGTCAAAATATGGTTCATCTGGTGGGCTTATTGCTAAGAGGTGCATGGCCACACGGTAATTCACTGGACTTTCATGCAGAAGGTTGTCGGTTCGAACCCCACACTGCTCTACCGTATAAGGATTCCAATGATATCGGTCGTATCAATTCTTTCAAAAAGAGGACTAAAAACATTCCAGTGTGCTCTGGTCATCTCGCTTCAGTATGTCATTGGATCCAGTACAGCATTTTGGCCGGTGAGTTTGCTGGTGTACAATAGATCACTCAATAAAAAATTAAAAAACTCTTCGATACAGCTTCGCTTTCCAACTGAATTGATGTTACAATAGCGAGGGGATCCTCGACTACGAGGCCCATTAATGATAATGATTATTCCTGTACAGCAATTTCTTCCAATCGAAAATCGTTTCAATTCATGACATATTTAACAAAAAAATGTTTAAACTTAATTTTAAAAAAAAAACAAATAAATGATGATAGAATTATAGGTCTCTACCAATAATGATAGAATTATAGGAAAGGAATTCGTTCAAGGGTAAGGAAATTACACAAAAGAAATTTAGGATGGAAGGAAGGATATTTTATGGATGGTAGGATATTTTAAATTATATGGATGGAAGGATATTTTAAATTTAGAATGGAAGGAAGGATATTTTATGTTATGTCATATTTTTCCAATTTTGTCAAACTTAATTAAAGATGGTGTACATCTGACTTACCTTTCCTGATATATTGGCGAGAATCAAGCATTTTTCAAACAAGAAGCACCTCATTTTAGTTTTCTTAATCGATTTTCCTTTTACCACGAAGTAGTTTTCATGTATCAGACCCCCTTGTTCTGAAAGATTAACCTGAAAAAATATTGACTTTTAAATTGTTTTTGTTGATATGTGGGTACATTTTGTATTCACTATATTGACAATACTCTGTGTCATAATGCTGTGAATATATTTTGGACAGTATTGTTACAAGTTTGTCTTGCTCTATATAAGAGCAAACCATGTATCACTTGTGTCCCGCATTAAATAAACTTAACAGTTCTTATATAGTTTTGATAACAACTTTTCTTGTTTTCTTGCATAAGAGGATTTTAATGAAAATAGCATTCAATGTGATTGTGGGTTTATGCAGGAATAACAACACATGCTAGTTTATCCTACATAGGACTACATGCTCATGCTAAGACCTGATTGATGCAAATGTTAGGGTGATCTCTGTTGACTCTCACTAGAAACATGTGAAATCATTAATAAGTGATGGTGCGGACATGAAAATGAATGAATTAAACATGATAGTATTATTTACCTTGCAATTTATTATGTTTGTTAATATTACGGACTTAAATGAAAAATTGTTTAGGTCTTTTATAACAGACAAAGCTTGGTTAAGAAATTCCAAATGTTTCTTGTCCTCGAAGTTAATCTGTCCTCCCATCTCTTTCCGCTTTTCACTATCAAATTTTGAGCAAACTTCGGTTGCATTTTTGAGAAACATTTTGTAATATGCGAGCCTTTTTACGGGCTCTAGAATATAGCTTTCTAGAGATGTTCCTTGGTCCAGAAAACCATTTACCTGAAATAAAAATTTCTATGACAAACAGGGACATTTAATTACATACAGGATATCCTACAACTCGATGTCAAGCCAGTATCAAGGAAAAGGCCAGCTTATGACGGTTGAGAGTTAAAAAAAAATCTTGCAAAAGCCTTATACTTTTCGAGTTATAGGCATTTTTTTGAACATTGTGAAAGTATTAATTGCGGGTTCGATCCCCGCTGGAACCCAGATTTTTTAAATAGGATTCCAGTCTGGTTTACACTTAGGACCTATAAAAACCTTTTTCTGGTTGGCTGGAAGAGATTGCCACATGGCAATAAACTCGCCAGGTTAAAATAAAAAGTAGCTACCCTGCACCAAATGTTTATATGCTGTGACTACAAATTGCCATATTTAATAATTTTCATGGTTGAATCGCATTTCTAGATAGCCCTGCTATTAGTCGGAGTCAGATATAAAAAAAATTGCATTTTCGAAAAAAAAATTGCTTTTGTCTCATAATAAAAATTTTCATTTTTTATCAGCTAACTTTAACTCATCATACTGTAAAAATAATGTACTACACTAACCTGGCAAGTTACATCAAAATATGGCATGTTTAGTCAGAATTTCGAAATAGTACAATACATACCTAATACTTCTTTAAAAATAATTTTAAAAGATACATTTCTGTACAATAATAACACTTTTCAATAATCAAATTCAATCAATTTGAGCGAGACGAACGATACAGCGCGTGAATGAGTTAGAGTAAGACAGCTAGTTTCACAATTAGACATGAACTAGAGTGAGACAGATAGTCACCATTTGACGTAAGTAGTTAATATGAGACAAGTAGTGACGCTACATTGAAAAGTGTCATCATTAAATACAGTAATTTATTTTTTTAATTTATACCGGCTTGACATCGAATTACTCTTTTTTTTTTCTTTGAGTATAAAGTTAATTATATATTTTATCTTTATCTTAATTAATAATTAAAGTTTTAAATTTAAGAGATCCGAAAAATATTATGCTTTTATTCTTGGTTTTAAGATCAATACAGTGCAACAGAGCAGTGCCATAAAAAAGTTTATACATATATATGAAAAATCTAATGAGCATTAAAAAATAATTATCATATATTTAAAAAACATAATTAATAAAAATTGATAAGAAATAAGAAACAAAAAAAGGACAGCCAGAGACTAGACTAGACTAGACACATTAATGTCTAGCCAGAGCCGCATTTGATAACAGGCAAATCTTGGCATTTGTCTTGCCAGCTAGGGGCTAAGCCAAAGAGGCACCAAAAATTCATAAATAAATTTTAAAAATATGTACAAGGAAAATTTAGATAAATGCTTTATGCGTTCATTTCAATTCATATTTAAAATCTAGCAACTGACTAATTAATGTTACAGCTTAACAAACTAATGTTTAACAACAAAAATAGTTACTGTTTATCGAAATATTTATAATACATTATTTTATTAACAGTTTCGTAGAATGAAGTTTTTCATTTTTGATACGATCAAAAACATATATAAGATCCACACTAAAATAAAATAGACTAAATGCATTAGCCGTATTACCGATAAAATCAGACATAACGGTGAATATGCACTTCAATGACATCATAGATGCATTTGTGGAGAAGAAATCAAAACAAAAACTATAGAGGCTTGTTGTGTGGTACAAAATACATCTCATCTTCCAAGGTCATCATCCGAAATAGAAAAGGTTACCATTTTTTTCAACAAAGTACATCATCTTCCATGGTCATCATTCGAAATAGAAAAGGTTACCATTTTTTTAATAAAATACTCGTACATCATCTTCCAAGGTCATCATCCGAAATAGAAAAGGTAAGGTACCATTTTTTTCAACAAAATACATCATCTTCCACAGTCATCATCCGAAATAGAAAAGGTTACCATTTTTTTCAACAAAGTACATCATCTTCCATGGTCATCATTCGAAATAGAAAAGGTTACCATTTTTTTAATAAAATACTCGTACATCATCTTCCAAGGTCATCATCCGAAATAGAAAAGGTTAGGTACCATTTTTTTCAACAAAATACATCATCTTCCACAGTCATCATCCGAAATAGAAAAGGTTACCATTTTTTTATTAAAATACATTATCTTCCAAGGTCATCATCCGAAATAGAAAAGGTTACAATTTTTTAATAAAATACATAATCTTCCAAGGTCATCATCGGAAATAGAAAAGGTTACCAGTTTTCTAATAAAATACATAATCTTCCAAGGTCATCATCCGAAATAGAAAAGGTTACCATTTTTTTTAATAAAATACATCATCTTCCAAGGTCATCATCCTAAATAGAAAAGGTTACCATTTTTTTAATAAAGTACTATGGGGAGGCGCAACTTGCAAACTGCCTACGGGTACTGTCTATACAAATATGGAGATGCTCTGCATCTACCTGGAGAATAAGTTTGTAAAATAGATCATCTTTTCACTCAACTTTGGTGCTTATTGCAGCCTGACTCTTTTAAATGAGACTTTTTTATAATTGACCCATAGTTTGTATGTGTACATACTCATACAGAATGATTTGAATATAATCTTTCTTTCTTTCTTATAATACAAAATATTTTTACCTGAAAAATTTCATTGTAGTTATATGCATTTTTACAGCATTGGTCAATCTTCCTAATAAATTTGAAATATATTTTGAATTCCTCCTGCTGAAAAAGATTTTTTCAATTAATTCAAATATATCTTTAAAAAAACCAAATCTACATTAATTTTAAGTAACAGACTTTTGTCCTAGAGTATGTGTTTCAAAATAATTGTGCTGTCATTTAATTTAGTTGCCTGCAATTTTTAGGAAATGTTTCCATAAAAGTACAGTTAAGGCTTACTTAACTGTCATTTTATAGACATTTTTAATGGAACTTGTTATTAAGTTATTGAAAATGTTATATTTGTTACCTTGAAAGAACATTTTTAGTTATGTATTTTTTTTTTCAATATTTATTCATTTCTGTATATTATATTCCTAAATGAAGTAGTGATTTTTTTACAATTTCACTGGCAGTCGACTTTGAATCGACTTTATGGACACCAATTACAATCGACTTTATGAATACCAATTACAATCGACTTTATGGACACCAATTACAATCGACTTTATGGACACCAATTACAATCGACTTTATGAACACCAATTATAATCGACTTTATGAACACCAATTACAATCGACTTTATGGACACCACTGGTGTATAAACATGTACATATAAATATTTTCATATAAATATCCAATTATAAATGTCATAGATCACACTCAAGCCAATATGATGATTCTCGATTCCATACAATTTATATTTCTGGCAGCTTTTATTTCATTGGTTGATTAAATAAATTAATCTGGTTCTGACCCCACACATTCACAAATCATTTGTGAAAAAAAAATATTTTATTCCTTGTACCAAGAATTTACAAAACATACCCGAGGGAAAATGGTGATTTTTGTAATGTCATACCTTCTGATGTAAAAAAATATGTGACAGTAGTTTTTTGGCTGAGGCTGAACAATGAACATTTCATGTTTGCATTCACTCACATGCCCATAGGAGGTCTCCACATGGGCACATGAGTGAATGCAAATGTAGAGTGTATAATGAAGACTTGTTAGAAATTACTTTGATGTGGTTGGAATTATGTATGTGGTATGAGCCGCTCACAGACGTGCTAACGTACCTACTTTTGTTCTGCAGTCAAAAGGCGTCGGACCCATCGAGCAGACACTTTACGGAATCCTAAGTCCATTATGATTATGGATTGAGTGCTCCCATAACTTATTCTTATCTCAAAACAAATTTTGAAAACCGTCAAACGTCGGTCACCTTCCAGAAGATCACGAATGGCGTTAATATTCTGTTTGGTAATGCTCATCAGTGGGCAATAATCATGGCTCTCGTTTTTGACCCCTTCACGGCCTTTCATGAACTCCTTTTGCCAGACAAACACACGTCTTTGACTGTGTTTGATCCCCAAACTGTGCCGTCAGTTTTCGCAGAGTTTCGGTCAGTTTTACGTCCCCACAAGCGAGAATTTTGATAATTATACGTTGTGCAATTGACGAGCGCACCTCTTTCTCAGACATCGTGTGCCATACTAATGATGGAATCTAACGAAGCCGGCCAACCGCTCTCTCCACTCCTAATATATCCACCCAACACTTCTCGAGGCGGCCGCGAGCTCCGTTTAAAATTATGCTCTCTAAAATCCAAGTCTCGTTTATATTTGATCCACCTCCGTATATTGTGATAGAATGTCTGAAGTTATGTCTTCTCTGCTTAGTGAAGTAGTCATCATCATCATCATTGTCAACCAGGGTCGATCCACTGCTGGATGAAGGTCTCCCCAAGTTGACTCCAAATAGTTCGGTTTTTTACTCGTTGATGTCATGTGATGCTGCCATGCTTCCTGATTTCATATATCCAGCGTACCTTCGTTCTTCTTCTGGGCCTCTTTATGCCTCTTGGGTACCATTGGATTATTTCACATGTCCATCGGGAGTCTGACATTCTGGCTATGTGTCCTGCCCATTGCCACTTCATTCTTTTGCACACCTTTATAACCTATTCTACCTTTGTTATATAGTGAAGTAGTATTTTGATGTATATGTATGTTTTTGTTAACGACTTTTTGTTAACCATTTAAGAAACACCGAAGCCAGTTGAAAGATGTTCTGAGCTTCCAGTAGATCGGGATATAGTCTGGTTTTGTTATACCTACCCATTTAAGAAACACCGAAGCCAGTTGAAAGATGTTCTGAGCTTCCAGTAGATCGGGATATTGTCTGGTTTTGTTATACCTACCTATTTAAGAAACACCGAAGCCAGTTGAAAGATGTTCTGAGCTTCCAGTAGATCGGGATATAGTCTGGTTTTGTTATACCTACCTATTTAAGAAACACCGAAGCCAGTTGAAAGATGTTCTGAGCTTCCAGTAGATCGGTATATAGTCTGGTTTTGTTATACCTACCTATTTAAGAAACACCGAAGCCAGTTGAAAGATGTTCTGAGCTTCCAGTAGATCGGGATATAGTCTGGTTTTGTTATACCTACCTATTTAAGAAACACCGAAGCCAGTTGAAAGATGTTCTGAGCTTCCAGTAGATCGGTATATAGTCTGGTTTTGTTATACCTACCCATTTAAGAAACACCGAAGCCAGTTGAAAGATGTTCTGAGCTTCCAGTAGATCGGGATATAGTCTGGTTTTGTGAAAGAGATACAGCTCTGGGATGTACGCAAACAGGTCCTTTGAATCTACTGTCCTGAGCTCTTTAAAGTTTCCATTCTTCCCCATGAGAGGTATAAACCTTTTGACCACAGTTTCCAGCAAATTCACATAACTTTGTTCACTATCCAATAAATTTGTGAATATTTCTAGCATATCCCTTTAAATAAAACAAAATTGTATAAATGGTCATAGAAATAAAATTATCAAGTTTATTGAAAATAAATACTTGATAAAAGATACATACCATCATACTGCCCCCTGTCGGGGTAGCCAGAGGGGAGAGAGTGACAGACTTTTAGTAACCATGTAGCTCACTGTTCACAATCACGTGTGTTCAAAATACTGCGTATGGAAAAGCAACAACATTTGCATACGTCTAGTGCGTACAAGCATTGCAATGAGACTATCTTTTTTTTAGATATTGGGTATTAACATAAGTTGTGTCCGTTTTTTTTCCAATTTCAAAATGAGCACCAAAAGTAAAACAAAATGGTAAATGTTATACGTCATTCGAAAGAAAATTTTCTGCTCTACAAGATATTGTGTTTGCTTTTACGTTACATATATTATTTTATTTGATTACAAGCCTTCAAAATGGAATGTCAAGTAGACGAAAGTGAGCATTTTCGACACATCCTTCTGTTGCTCATCGAAGTCCACTGGTCGTCCGGAAAGCTCATGTCTTTGAGGTCAAAATTATCGTCTTTGAAACGCAAAGACCATCGACGAGCTGTCCTTTTATTCATAGCACCGTACCCGTACTTCGCCGTACACTTCGCAAATATCGCGAGCAGCTTTGTCAGCTTTATTCCCTCGATTGAACGTGATTAATTCCATTTTGAAGGCTTGTTATCAAATAAAATAATATGTGTAACGTAAAAGCAAACACAACATCTTGTAGAGCAAAAAAAGTTCTTTCGAATGACGTATAACATTTACCATTTTGTTTTACTTTTGGTGCTCATTTTTAAATTGGAAAAAAATGGACACAACTTATGTTAACCAAAATCTTACTTACTTGGCCACAAATGTCATAGCATAATAATAAAAGCTATATAAAGAAAAATAAAGTAAGCAATTAAAAAAATTCCAAGTCAATCATATGAAGCCGCTAAAAAATCTACAAGAAACCTAAAGTCAAAACAAAGTTCATTGACTCACATTGAAACGAACTTTAAAATACTTTACTTCAACCCCAAGGTTTCAGGTTTGATTCACAATGCTGATTACATTATGAAATCTTCTTAAAATATTTTAATAATTGAAAAATGTCATCATATCAATAAAAATAATTAATACCAGATTGATAGACTCATACCGAAATCAGTTTAAAGATACAACCTGGTGATAGTCTGATGGAAAAACTTTTGAATTCCACTCCAATGGATTGGATTAGATTCACAATGTTCATTAAAAACAAAAAAATCCCTTAAAACCTTCTGGATTATTGAAAAAAAAATGATTAAATAGCAATTATACAAAATTGATAGAATATTGTTGAAATGGTGGTAAAACAATATATATCACCTTAAAACGGTGGTTTCCAAACTTTATGTTACTACACCTTCCTTTAAAAACAATCTTATCGTTATGGAAGACCAGTATCTTACTAACTAGGCCATGGACAACGTTAATGCCTTAACTATAAACAACATAAACAACTTTTAAGTGAGCGATTAGTTTTTATTTTATTTGTATAATGTTTATGGTCTGAATATCTTTCTCAGATAAAATCTTGTATTTTTGTCTATGTTCAACATAGTTTTGTTCTCCTGTTAAAAGGGGGGCTGATGACCTCTGTGGGATATCTGGTAATACGCTCGTTTCCCACTCTGGGGGTTGCGAGTTCGATTCTCTTTAACAAAGATTCTTGTTAAAGGGAATCGAATCGATTTTGGTTTTCACTTAAGACCTCTTTAACCTCTTTCTGGTCATTTGGAAGAACTGGTACCGAGATACACGCTTCTAACGGTTAACATTCGAGTTGAGAGCTAGGGGTGAAGGGAGGGATGAGACGATCTCGGCCAGCAGCGGAGATATTCTTGGTACAGTAGTACCTCGGGTTACAAACTTAATTCGTTCTTTGATTCCGTTCGCGAGCCGGAATGTTCGCAAACCGAAATTCATTTTTTTGGGAGCCCTAATGAGGGTTAATTTAATACAAAATATATTTTATATATATACTGTATATTATATACATAAAAAGCAAAAAAAAATTGTATCAAGAACAACGAACGCAACAACAAACAATGTATACAACGCGCGCACCTGAGAACAACTAATGCGTAATTGCGTAATGCGCCGTTACAACTAATTCGTGAGCCGAGGCATTGTACGCAGGTCGAGTCAAAATTTGTTCAGAAATTGTGTTCGTAAGCCGATTTGTTCATGACTAGAGGCGTTCGTGACCCAAGGTTTGTTTGTATATATGTGTTTACCAGATGTTCACCTCGATGCACTGATTTAGAAATTTCTAGGGCCTCTAATCTGTCCAATTTATTTCCGTTACTACTGAATATTTGGCATCATCAATAGAAAATGTGTGGTTTTCACGGTGACAATGATTAGCCATTTCAGAATAAATTAAAGGATTTGTTAAGGTGGATGTTTTCGGTCTTAAACAGTGTTCGATAAAACAAATTACAATGTCTTTAAACCTTCACAATGTTAATGCCTTAACTATAAATTATATAGAATAAATATAAATAAACTGAACAAATTTGTGATAACGTACCGTTCATATTTGCTCGATCTTCCTTGAACAGTTATGACATCTTCTTGTTTTTCAACAGAGTATTCTCCCTCATCAGAGTATTGCTCCTCTTCGTCAATGTACTCAAAAATTTCACTTGAGTCATCTGACTCCAAACCTGCATTAGGTGATAATGATTCGTAGACATGGCGTCCTTCTGATGCCTCATCATGATAATCTTGATCATGGCTTGTTTGGGAAATACTGTGACCCAAAAGTATGTGTTGGGATCGGATACGTTCAGATGATGTGGAACCTCTGCTACTCTTTGTGCGACTTCTACGAGGGAAATTTGTATCAATCTGAGTATGATCAGAGTTGATAAGTGAGGGACCTGCTTCAGTCTGTGATAGATCTACCCTAATTTGTGTTGAATCTATATTATGATTTGTGTGATCCGTATTAATCTGTGAGGGACTTGCTTCAGTCTGTAATAGATCTACACTAATTTGTGTTGAATCTATATTATGCTTTGTGTGATCCGTATTAATCTGTGAGGAATAAGTAAGTGAGGGACCTGCTTCTGTATGTGATAGATCTACACTAATTTGTCTTGAATCTATATTATACTTTGTGTGATCCGTATTAATCTGTGAGGAATAAGTAAGTGAGGGGCCTGCTTCAGTCTGTGATAGATCTACACTAATTTGTGTTGAATCTATATTATTCTTTGTGTGATCCGTATTAATCTGTGAGGAATAAGTAAGTGAGGGACCTGCATCAATCTGTGATAGATCTGCGCTAATTTGTGTTGAATCTATATTATATTTAAAGGGATCCATGTTAATCTGTGTAGAATTTGAATCAATAAGTGAAGGACCTGCATCGATCTGTGAGAGATCTGTACTAATATTAACTGAACCTGTATCAAATATTGTGCGCTTTATAATATCTGTGTCAATGTGTGAGAGATCTGTGCAAATATTAAATGAGCCTGTATCAGACTGTGTGTGATCTGTAATAATGTGTGATGGGCCTGTATCTGAAAGATCTGTAATAGATTGCGTAGAACCTGTATACAACTGTATACCATCTGTATCAATCTGTTGACGTAAATTATTAATTGAGAGAGTTTTCTTGAGACAGATTTTATCCCTTAGAGCTTGTGAAGAATTTTTATCAGTCTTTATATGGACTAAATCAATCTGATAGGGGAGTGTTTTAATCTGCGTGGGACCTAAAAAAATAAAATTCGGTGAATTCATAAGATTTGAGAGAGTGTGACGCGTGCATACAGCTGGTGGATTTGCCATCAGTTGACACAGGGGACGAATCGCTGGCACTCCAATGACATGACGTTAATTACACATCATCCTTAATTTATACTCTTTTAAATATAATTGTTAATATACATACATATTAATAATTCGTTAACTTACACCTGAAAATTGGTAATATACATACATATTAATATTACATTAATTTACACCTGAAAATTGGTAATATACATTCATATTAATAATACATTAATTTACACCTGAAAATTGGTAATATACATACATATTAATAATACGTTAATTTATACCTGAAAAATTGTTGATATAAAGTACAGTGAAAATTTGTAGCATTGCTTACAATAACTTTTAAATTTGTAACATTGCTTACAATAACTTATATGAAAGTTCTTTTAAATATGAAATCTTGAAGTTTTTTTGAAAGAGAACTGCTCAAAGTACGTTGTCCAAGCTGGTCCACAAGCAATGTATTACAGAGCTGTGACAAGGTTTCACTAAAAAAATCATAATTTAATATACCTATATTATACTATGTAAATATAACTTTTTTAAATTATCTTTTTTATTTATTGTCGATCCACCCAAACTAGGATGATTTGTGTCATCAAATTCAAGTCATTATGCAATTATATGAGTCGATATAATAAAACTGTTTTTTTTTTAATGACAATTATAGACAAATTAAAGTTTCAACTGATTAAGCTTCAAAAAATTAACAATCGGTCTATGACCAACGTTCATCCTAATTTTTTCATTGTGTGTGCGGCCCATCAACTTATATTTGCAAGAAAAAAAGAGGGAAGTGCACAAATATGCATATTCATGCATATTTAGGAGCGTATGTTCCTTAAAGGAGAGATGATGAGGATGATTGTTGATAAATAAAAACTCGTCGAAATCGGAATGTGTAAAAGAGAAATTTTATTGACAAACGTCGGTATTTATAATGCTTATTGAATGTGTGCGGGAATGCGCATGCGATATGTCGCTGTCTCATATCTGCGTTTACAATACGTTTTTAGTCGCGTGTAGGTATTCTTTCTGTTTTGGGAGACAGCGCGAAAGATGTGTTGCTTTCTCGTTTCCTTATGGAATGCGCTCTCATTTGGTAGCGAGTTGAATGACCGACGCGTGGACTTTGTCCATCGATTGTCTCGGCTTGTGAAGGTGTGCAAAGGTCGTCTCGTGGGTTCAGTGACCGCGCATACGGTCGCCACACATAGATAAAACTAAGTAGTCAACATAATGTACCACGAAATAATAATCTGAATATACAGGGTGTAACAGCCGACTATGATCAACGGAAGCAGGGTGATGGGGGGCCTTAATACCTATCGATTTAACCCCCGTGTACATTCAGCGATATTTAGTGGTTCTCAAGTAATTTGCATTTTTGTGAAATTTGAATAAATATCCGATTTTAGACTAACTTCGTAAGTGTAACTAAACTATTAGCTCTAGGATAGTGTTTTTTTAAAGTAGTTTAATAATGGGCCTTACGTACAACAATACCACTTTCCGTCGCGACCCTCTAAATTTGGAAAGAAAAAAAAATTTACTTAAAAATTTAGGCAAGCATAATGTTTCCATGTTCCGCACACATCTCAAAGAAAGGAACTTGAGAACCCATCATAAAATATTTAATTGCGCAAAACAAAATATGGTTACAAGTTCCTTTCTTTGAGATGTGTGCGGAAGATGGAAACAAGTGTGCGGACAATTTTTAACAGATGTGCGACCGCACACGCGCACACCTTAGAGAGAACGTTGTCCATGAGTGGAAAAGTTCCACGAAGAGAGAAGAAATTGAACATTCATTGAATGCGGTAAATATATGGCTTTTAGTAGTTGAAATCTGTCTCGTAAAAGAAAACCGAAAAATACATAGCTAATAGTTTCATCATCCAGCCACACTCGCAGCCAGGATTCTCCACAATATCCATTATGTAAAGATGACTAGCTTCTACGCCGTGGTTTATAATATAATAAACCGTGGTTTATTATATTATACCATGGTTTCAATGAGATAGTTTGCTGGATTGATTTATATCTAGAGCCCTTCCTAAATAACATGTTTTTTGTAGACCCAGATAAGACAAATCAACAAAAAATATACAACGGAATCTGTATCATTAAAAATAATATGTCAACCCATTTTAAAGGTTTTTTTTTTGTTTTTTTTTCTTACTGATTCAAAAAAAAATTATTTGATCTGCATTCACTTCATTTAATTTCACAAGAATACTGGTCTACCATGGATCGGCATTAAAAAATTGGTCATGATTCTCAAAAAAGAAGTAACGGGAGGAAAATTTCTAATAAAACACATTGCAATGTTTACAAAACAAAAAAAAATGTTGTACTATTGTACTCACTGGCAACTTCTTTACACACAGAATTCAGTGCATTGATAGCATTCATCCAAATGTGCATGGTGTGCAGCTCGGCCTTCATCTTGAAAGTCATCTTGGGATCCTCCTCTGTGGTAAGCACCAACAGTCTGGAGCCGGAGTTCAAGGTAATGGTAACCAAAGATAGCAGCACGTGGTGAAAGTATTTATATATATCACGCAATTCCTGTAAGTTCACTAATCAATATATGGAAATAAAGTAATAGATAACTCATGAGAAGTGTTACTAAGCTCGCTTATCTACAGTAAGAACAGAATGTTTGAAGTGTCTACAAATTAAGACGGTGGCAGTAATAGATAACTCATGGGAAGTGTTACTCAGCTCACTAGTCTACAGTGACAACAGAATGTTTAAAGTGTCCACAAATTAAGATGGTGTCAGTAATAGACAATTCATGGGAAGTGTTACTCATCTCGCTTGTCTACAGTGACAACAGAATGTTAGTGACCACAAATTAAGATGATGTCAGTAATAGATAACTCATGGGAAGTGTTACTCAGCTCGCTTGTCTACAGTGACAACAGAATGTTAGTGACCACAAATTAAGATGGTGTCAGTAATAGATAATTCATGGGAAGTGTTACTCATCTCGCTTGTCTACAGTGACAACAGAATGTTAGTGTCTACAAATTAAGACGGTGGCAGTAATAGGTAACTCATGAGAAGTGTTACTCAGCTCACTTGTCTACAGTGACAACATAATGTTTAAAGTGTCCACAAATTAAGATGGTGGCAGTAATAGATAACTCATGGGAAGTGTTACTCAGCTCACTTGTCTACAGTGACAACAGAATGTTTAAAGTGTCCACAAATTAAGATGGTGTCAGTAATAGATAATTCATGGGAAGTGTTACTCATCTCGCTTGTCTACAGTGACAACAGAATGTTAGTGACCACAAATTAAGATGATGTCAGTAATAGATAACTCATGGGAAGTGTTACTCAGCTCGCTTGTCTACAGTGATAACAGAATGTTAGTGACCACAAATTAAGATGGTGTCAGTAATAGATAACTCATGGGAAGTGTTACTCAGCTCGCTTGTCTACAGTGACAACAGAATGTTAGTGACCACAAATTAAGATGGTGTCAGTAATAGATAACTCATGGGAAGTGTTACTCAGCTCGCTTGTCTACAGTGACAACAGAATGTTAGTGACCACAAATTAAGATGGTGTCTGTAACAGATAACTCATGGGAAATGTTACTCAGCTCGCTTGTCTACAGTGACAACAGAATATAACAAAACTTTTCATCGTATTTCCGCAATTCTTTGTAGAAAAGTTGAAACTCTCCACTCCATACTTAATAAATTAAATAAATTAACATTATGTACCCAAAAAGTTCGAATTTGAGATGTTTGAAATTTTAAACTAAAATTATCTGAGAGAAGTAGCTTTCTGATTCGTTTTGAGAGTGGCATCGTTTGTTGACTCAACCGTTTCCAAATGTCAAATGAATTTGTGGGAAGCACTTTGGTGTGGCCAAGCATGAAGTCACCTAGTCTATGAGTTGTTTTTCACCTTGTTTTATTTTTTTATTTTATTTTGTATAGTTTGTAATAGTATGTCTCTGGCTTATACGTTTTCCAGTTGAGGCTGGCAGAAAGGACAGAGGGCCAGACTTTTCTAGCAAATCACAAATATTTCAACTCTTTTTTTCATCCGTATAGTTTTTCCCGACAATTTGTCTGACTTTTTACATTTCCATCCTACAAAATATCATTCACTTGATTCAACCATACATTTGTTGTTAATCCTCAACCATGCCTTCCACTCACCTTTGCATGGTATATTTGTTGTGTTAGTCTTTCTTCATCCATTTGTTCTACATGCCCAAAACATCTTGTACTATATTAACATAATATACCATATAGTGTAAATGTGAGTGGAAGGCATGGTAGAGAAAGACCAAGGAAAGTATGATTGTATCGAGTGAATGACATTTTGAATAATTTGTAATAGTATGTCTTATAATTTGGCACAAAATAAGGGTACAACCCTTGATAAAAAATTTAACTGGTTGCCTAGTTTAATTCTTAACCAAAAGCAGTAACTTGTAGTTTATGGGCGATGTTGATCTCAAAACGTCTTCAATTTTAGATGAAGGAAGTCCACTTAAATTATACAATACATAGTAGCAAATGTATTAAAGAAAGCCTTACTCCAGTGTTTGTGTCCATCTCCATGCCATCCAGAATGGTGAAGACCAGCAGTTTACTGAAGAGGAAGCAACGCATGATATGACGTCGGCCCAACTGATAAGTGACATGGAATGTGTCCTCCAACATAAAGTTTTCATTTTTTAAGTCAATCTGAACATAAAACAAAACGATCAGAATCTAAGAATGGCCTTTCAACAGGGAAGCAAAATGCAACTACTGTTTTAAATGTTATCAATGAAGAAGTTGCTTAACTCTTTACCTTCCTGTGCTAAAAAAAACCGCGCGTTCCGGTGCTGTGTATTCAATACACATGTAAAAATGAGTGATTTAAAATCGGAAAAATAAGAATATTCATAGCCAATCGCTTAAACTAATTAAATTTGAAGTCAAAAGTGATAATAATTGAAATTTAATTGCTGAAAACATGAAAAAAACATCGGCCGACGTTCACAAAACGGGCAAAGCGACCACCTCAAATAGATGCCCGAAAGCTACTGAAGCGAGCGAACTGAGATTCTATTTCTTGCGCTCCCATGTACTGAAGTAGAGTGAGAGTGAGATGTGAATAGCGTCGCTTCCTCACCCATAGCGGTTTTTTAGAATGAATATACATACCTACGTCACACACTGGCAAACGTTTGATTGTATTGGTGAATTTATTCCCGATTTTCACAAAATATCTCTGATGTAGCCGATAAGTGCTAATTATTATTAATATTATCTTTTCTTTCAATGCGTAAATGTATGACGGAGGAATACCTAAAATCTGAATGCAGTATTTATTATATTTATAGACATATTAAAGTTTTTAGAAGCAATGTGTACTAGTTACACATCACAGACAACGCTCTACAAAGCCGAAGTTAGCCGATTATGGCCGACAGTCTCTTTCTTAAGCCCGATGTGTATTACTTACCGCCGGGTACTGTACTACACTACATCTAAAACCGAATGTGTTACTATTACACATCGGAAGATCTACAGAGGTTTCTTCGTTATTCGTCTTTCCTTAATAAGTTTTTTGCCCTTTTCTTACCAAACATGTTTTTCTAAACACAGAGCCACCATTTTCCTATCATTTAACTCAATTTGTAAGAATCTGTCAGTAAAGTCCGGTTAATAATCGGTAAATAAGGACAACGTCCTGAAAAAGTTACTTACCGGACATTCTTTAATACAGGTAATATCAAGTGTAACAGAAATTATATCCATTTTTAGTTCCTGAAAAAAAAAAAAAATTTTAAAAGTTAAGATAAAATATATTATATTAAATATAACAATTTATGCTTCTCTTAACGTTTATCTTAAAAGATATAATTTTTCATTTGTTTTTTTATATTATAAACTTGATTCCCAAAGGACCTAGAAAACACAGGAACTGTCTAAAGCAAGAGTTCCCTTTACCAAAAACTTTTACCTCCCCCCCCCAGTAATTTCATAAGTTTGGTGTTTTTATCAAAAGAGTGTTTTTTTTTTATTATTTTACTTTTTAATTAAGTACCTATTGGAATCATAGATATTTTGAAGTAACAAAGAAATAGCAGCAGTAAGGGGGTCTATTTTTGCTGTCGTCGACCCCCAAATTTTTTTTATTGAAACTATCGACCCCTAGAAAAATGAAATGGGGCCCAGGGGATTGATATCGACCTTTTTGGGAACTCTAGATCTAATCAATG
This sequence comes from Odontocerum albicorne, assembly GCA_949825065.1. Lineage (NCBI taxonomy): Eukaryota > Metazoa > Arthropoda > Insecta > Trichoptera > Odontoceridae > Odontocerum > Odontocerum albicorne. Next base: position 46,814,763 of record OX463841.1, read on the forward strand.
AAATTTAGATTAATATGACAAAAATACGAGCGTTGTGCAGATTATTTGGATAATAATATACGACAGAAAAGAATCAGGATTGAAAGAAACTGCAGTGTTAATGATGAAAAAAGAGCATTGAGATGATTTAGCCATGTAGAAATAATGAGTGTTGAAAGATTTACAAAAATAATCTATAATAGAAGAATAGAGAGGGTACGAGAAGTTAAGACGACAATTTTTTTAAAATTAAAACACAAGCTCGTTAGACCGCTTGATATCCAATATTAAAATAAAAACACAAGCTCGTTAGACCACTAGATATCCAATATTAAAATTAAAACACAAGCTCGTTAGACCACTAAATATCCAATATTAAAATTAAAACACAAGCTCGTTAGACCACTAGATATCCAATATTAAAATTAAAACACAAGCTCGTTAGACCACTAGATATCCAATATTAAAATTAAAACACAAGCTCGTTAGACCACTAGATATCCAATATTAAAATGAAAACACAAGCTCGTTAGACCACTAGATATCCAATATTAAAATTAAAACACAAGCTCGTTAGACCACTAGATATCCAATATTAAAATGAAAACACAAGCTCGTTAGACCACTAAATATCCAATATTAAAATGAAAACACAAGCTCGTTAGACCACTAAATATCCAATATTAAAATTAAAACACAAGCTCGTTAAACCACTAGATATCCAATATTAAAATTAAAACACAAGCTCGTTAGACCACTAGATATTCAATATTTTAACAACATTAATTCAATTAATTTATTATATAATAATATATTTTGAGTTCTTTATCTCGTGTGGATGAAAAAAAAATTTTTTTAACTTAAGCATACTCATAAAAAAATAAAAAATTAAACACAACACTTTTTATTTTGGTTAATTGCAGGGCCAGATCTGATAGGGCTGGATGTAAAATTCATGCCCGAGAAAAACCGGACAAAAATTTCCAAAATTCACTCATAAAAGATCCATTTCAATTTTACTTATTTATTCCCCAAAAATACTGTATGCAATAGATTGATCATTAATATTTTCAATGCACAAGTTCCATAACTTTTTGACTGTATCACCAATTACAAATTAATGACACCCAAAAAGCATAAGTGCTTCAAAATACACAAAGAACAAGAATTAGAGGCCACCTTTTTAACATATACATGAACCGTATAAATGAACTAAACTTATTTTTTAAATTCATCTGTAATGAGTGCGGAGCATCGCTAAGTGCAGGACTATGTACGGATGCACCTTTTGCACCTGTCCTAGATCGGCCCTGGTTGATTGCATACAAAAAATGTTATCAAAAATTTCGATGTTGTCATTTCTTGAGGGCTTCTCCACTCCATTTAATCATTTAATCGTATAGTATAAAGCTGTCAAAAGATTATTTCCATTCCCCTTTAACTATTTGCGTGAAACAAATTTTTTGACTCACTGTAAAAAAAAAAGCAAGTTTTGTTCCAGATTCAATGTAAAATCAGATATAAGGAGAGCTTCTTCTTCTTCTTCCTATGGATCATGATCTGTTTGTTCCGCTTGTTCCCCTTCTTGTGACGTGGATTGCCAGCTGTCACGCCATCTCTTCGGAGGTCTTCCCGGTAATTTTCTTCCGGGTGAGTTCCCTTGAAGGGCGACACGTGGAAGTCTGTCGTCTTGCATTCTGTTTACATGTTCGTTCCAGTATCACCTTCGTTGTCTTCCCCACCTGACGATGTCTTCCGTACTACACTTTCTCCTTATTTCGGTGTTTCTGATTATATCTCGAAAAATAAGAATATTCATAGCCAATCGCTTAAATTATTTGAATTTGAAGTCAAAAGTGATAATAATAGAAATTTAATTGCTGAAAACATGAAAAAAACATCGGCCGACGTTCACATCTGACGATGTCTTCCGTACTACACTTTCTCCTTATTTTGGTGTTTCTGATTATATCTCTAAAAATAAGAATATTCATAGCCAATCGCTTAAATTATTTGAATTTGAAGTCAAAAGTGATAATAATAGAAATTTAATTGCTGAAAACATGAAAAAAAAACATCGGCCGACGTTCACATCTGACGATGTCTTCCGTACTACACTTTCTCCTTATTTTGGTGTTTCTGATTATATCTCTAAAAATAAGAATATTCATAGCCAATCGCTTAAATTATTTGAATTTGAAGTCAAAAGTGATAATAATAGAAATTTAATTGCTGAAAACATGAAAAAAACATCGGCCGACGTTCACATCTGACGATGTCTTCCGTACTACACTTTCTCCTTATTTTGGTGTTTCTGATTATTTCTCTAAAAATAAGAATATTCATAGCCAATCGCTTAAATTATTTGAATTTGAAGTCAAAAGTGATAATAATAGAAATTTAATTGCTGAAAACATGAAAAAAAAACATCGGCCGACGTTCACATCTGACGATGTCTTCCGTACTACACTTTCTCCTTATTTTGGTGTTTCTGATTATATCTCTAAGAATAAGAATATTCATAGCCAATCGCTTAAATTATTTGAATTTGAAGTCAAAAGTGATAATAATAGAAATTTAATTGCTGAAAACATGAAAAAAAAACATCGGCCGACGTTCACATCTGACGATGTCTTCCGTACTACACTTTCTCCTTATTTTGGTGTTTCTGATTCTATCTCTTAGTGTGTTTCCGGTTTTACATCTCAGTGTTTTCATTTCCGTGGTTCTCAGGAGAGATTTTGTTCTAGATGTGTCTGCTCTGGTCTCTATTCTATAGGGGGCTATCGGTCTCACACATGTCTTAAGCCATATTAACAATTTAGTCAAATATGTAATTGGTTATTTCAAAGATTCAACTTCAAATTTCCAACTATTTTTAATAAACTGATTTTTACTTTAACCTCAATAAACTAATTTATACTTTAACCTCAATAAACTAATTTATACTTTAACCTCAATAAACTGATTTATACTTTAACCTCAATAAACTGATTTATACTTTAACCTAAATAAACTAATTTATACTTTAACCTCAATAAACTAATTTATACTTTAACCTCAATAAACTGATTTATACTTTAACCTCAATAAACAAATTTATACTTTAACCTCAATAAACTGATTTATACTTTAACCTCAATAAACTGATTTATACTTTAACCTCAATAAACTAATTTATACTTTAACCTCAACAAACTGATTTATATTTTAACCTCAATAAATAAACCAAGAAAATTGTATTCCTGTTTTTCGTTTACGTAGGGATACATAAGGATTAAACTATAAATGGATGTTCAAAGGTGTAAAAGGATTCACACCACTGGTCTAAGAGATATGATCTGGAAAAACGAACACATTCCATCACATGCCATGTAGGCTGTTCAAAAGTAAAGTAACAACTTATACTCTACCAAGAACAATTTTCGTAACATAACATTTTTATATGATTCAAGATCTAATTCATAAAGACCAAAAATTCCAGTGTTATAATCATTTTAGGTATCTTTAATATCTTATTGTATTACACTTTCGTTGTATACAGTACAACCTGGCGGGCTTATTACCACATGGCAATATCTTTTAACCAACCAGAAAGATGCCGACCTCCGTGACCTAGTGGTAAGACACTTGTCTGCCGATCCGGAGGTTGAGGGTTTGATCCCCGCTGGAAACCAGATTTTTTAAAATAGGATTCCAGTCTGGTTAACACTTAGGGTCTATAAAAAAACATATTTCTGGTTGGGTGGAAGACATTTCCACATGGTAATAAACTCGCCAGGTTAAAAAAAAAACGAAAAGATGTTAAAAAGGCCTTAAGTGAAAACCAGACTGGAATAATTTTTTTTATAAATCAAAGGTTTGAAAGGGAATTGAACCCACAATCTCACGGCTGGGTGACAACTGCCTTATCAACGATGGTCGACTTCTTCTCTTTTAGTTAAAAGAGATTAAGATAAAGAACAGTTTAATTTTAAGTGTATTTTAATACAGTCCAGAATATGATCAATTTACTGCTAGATTTGCAATTTAATTTTATATTTTTGACAGCTTTAATTTCCAGATAAATGGATGTGAACTTAACAATATATTATTTGCAAATTGTATGCATTTTTATATGATATTTTCTAGCTTTATATCTGATATTAGCTCATGAATGAATATATTTATTTATATGATATTGTCTAGCTTTATATTTGATAATTTAATAAGCTCTTGAATGAATATATATTTTTTATATATATTGTCTAGCTTTATATCTGATATTAGCTCATGAATTAATATATTTTTTTATACGATATTCTCTAGCTTTATATCTGATATTATTAGCTCATGATAGAATAATTTTTTTTTATATGATATTGTCTAGCTTTATATCTGATATTAGCTCATGAATGAGTATATTTTTATACGATATTGTCTAGCTGTATATCTGATATTAGCTCATGAATTAATATATATTTTTTTTCATATTGTCTAGCTTTATATCTGATATTAGCTCATGAATGAATGTATTTTTTTATATGATAATGTCTAGTTTTATATCTGATAGCTCATGAATGAATATATTTTCTATATAATATTGTCTAGCTTCATATCTGATATTAGTTCATGAATGAATACATTTTTTAGTTTTCCATTAAAATAAATATAATATTTTATTCTTCTTACCTGTGGATAAATAATTGTTTATAAATACAAGACAAAAATTAATCTTTTGTAGTATCCATTTACAAGTAGATTAGATTGTAAGTGTAAATCAAACTCAAGCTTGATTCAATTAGTTTACATTTCAAAAATGTTCAGTTTTATATTTGCACTAATCACTTTTACACAAAATAAATAAATTAATGATAAAAATAACAACAGATAAGCACTCTATAGAATGTAAAAGAATGATTTCTATCAAACATAACACTTAACGGTAGAACTATTGAGCACGCAATAAACAAAAAAATATCATAAACGTACATATGCAATGGTTTTTGCTGCTGATGTCATTAAGATATTGAGACATTTGTTATCTCTCGATAAGGCGACGGAATGATAAGATTATGTATGCTATTTAAATAAACCAATTCCTAAGCCAAAATTATAGCAAATTATAGTTCAGAAATTCTAGGATAGGTCCTGTGGCGTTTTAAACGTCATGTCTCAAAGGGGTGGGGTAAAATCGTTTTTTTTTACAAATCGAATAATTTTTTTTACAAATTGAAAAATTGTTATTTTATAAACTGACGTTTTAATTCCTAATTTTCATTATACTGACTATCTAATGCATTTCATGATTTGTATCTATCTTTAAATAGACCCAGATTCACAATGAATTAATACTAATTACGTTCATTTTAGGTATAAAAAAATCGAAAATCAAATTATCGAATACCCCATATCTAGCCAATGCAGACTAATGTAGTGACTTTTGACAAACGTCAAATTAATTTGTCATTATTTTTAGTTTATGTAATGTAGTCGTATTTACCTAAATAACTTGATATTTATTAGAATCGAGGTTTATATTAAAGTTGATAAAATAATTAAAATTATTGAACATCGTTACAAGGTTGTATTGGGGCAAAATTGACTCATCCTAGAATTTCTGAAGTATAGTAGAATTCTCTTTGTAGTATATTGGCAAATTGCGGGTTTGATTCCCGAATTTACCCAAAAAATAAAAAATAAAAGATTCTTAAATAGGGAATTATATATTATATTATGAAAATGGGAAGAAAATGTGAAAATTTTGCGTGATCGTATAAGGAACACCACAATCCGAGAGGTCTGTGAGGTCCAAGATGTGGTCAGATGAGGACGACAGCGTCGACGATACTGGTACCAACATGTACAGAGAATGAATGAATGGGGTGCCGGATGAACGGCGTCCACCAGGGAGACCCCCGAAACGATGGAGAGATAGCTGGAGCTCAGCATCACAAGAGGATAATCCTGTAATAATAGACTCTTGAATCTACAGAAAGTTGAAGAAGAACATTATGAAAAAGCTTTTGCCGTTACATGTCCCATGGTGTGGAATTGTATGCCTATTAGTATAAGAGGTATGGGTGGCGTTTGGAACTTTAAGAAGCACTTAAAAACAATCCTGTTTAGTAAGGAGTATCAAAAATGTTGGTGTCATATGAATACTACACACATAATTGATTCAAATCCTGAGTTAAAGCGCCTTTGAGGAGAGTTTGATCTCTAAACGTCACTGTGTAAGTTGTCTTTTTATTATTATTATAGAAGAGTAGAATTTTGAGGTAAATTTTATCTTCTTTGAATAAATTGATTGTTTCAAATCGATCCAACGGGGTGGGATATTGTGATAGGACTTTTGCCATTGCTGGTCCTGTGGCGAGTAATCGTCAGCCTCTAACTGTTAGTGAAATGGATGGGACCAGTTTTAGGAAGGGTTTAAAGACAATTCCTTTTGGAAAATCTGGATTCATAATTCTAAACACACGTACAGTACACAACTTAAGCCAAATGTGTTACTATCACATGTCGGAACATCTACAAAGGTTTCTTTCTGGTTCGTCTTCCTGTAATAAATGCAGTTTTCTAACTAAATATATTTTTTAAAACTTATTCAGGAAGCACCTAATCTACTGGCCACAGCCACCACCTTCTTATCTTAGTATTTGGCTTATATATATTTATTTTGTAATATTTTTACTTTGTCAATCCTGAATAAGAGCGTCATTGAGGAGAGTTTGTTCTAAACAATGCTATATAAATTATATTTTTATTATTATTTATATTATCATTTCGGTGGCACCTTACTCGAGATGTCAAAAAAATACAGATAGTGAATACCATTTTAGTTCTAATGCCACGTGGAATGACATTAGAATTGCAAGTATATTGTTAACAAACAACTTAAGAAAATAATTTAGCCACTTGCTATTAGTGTGAAATCCCCCATCGACACCATTAATAATAAAGAAAAAATAAAGGAACACTCAGTTTCTCTCTTATCAGAATGGCTTGCGAGAGCGTTAGATAAAATTAAATCCAAATCAATCATAAATAGCTTTAAATGTTTTGTTTTCAATAATTTCAATGGGAAGGAGAATGACTAGTTATGGGAAACAAATCAAGTCATTGAAAATCAGGATACATCATAAAGCAGAGAAGATTCAATCGATTCTGAGCAAACAATACAAATAATATAGAAATATTTTTTTTATTATTAACGTCAATAATTTATTTAGATTTTTCTCAATATTTACTATTTTTTAAATTAGTTATTTTAAACAAGTTAATGTTAACTATATATTGTAGTTTGTAATAGCAGGTTCTTTTAACTACTAAAAAATGTTGCATCATGTACCAGTCTTCAGTTTCAGCACTGTTTTATCTCAAATACATCTCTTTTGCTTATAAAGGTTTCCTGAAACAAACAAAATTTGTTATCGGCAATAAAGTTGGTCAAATGTTTAACGTATTTGCTAGAGATTCTCGGGTACAATTCACAGTTGATCTGGAAATAGTAGTTTAGTAACCTTTTTATTCTTAATTTATTATTGTACTGGGCTTTAGTATCTCTGTCACTTTTATTTTCGCCCTACATCAAAACATTGTTTCTCAACCTTGTTTGCCTTATGATCTCCAAAATCATAAAAAAAATTAGGACTGCGTCAAAAATGTATGATCTTGTTGATGCATGTGGATCTACAAATATTGTACTAGCACCCCTAGAGATCGCAACCCACAGGTCGAGAAACAATTCATTAGTCTTCTAAAAATTTATTATCTTGTTGATGCATGTGGATCTACAAGTATTGTACTAGCACCCTTAAGGATCGCAGCCCACAGGTCGAGAAACAATGCATTAGTCTTCTAAAAATGTATTATCTTGTTGATGCATGTGGATCTACAAATATTGTACTAGCACCCCTAGGGATCACAACCCACAGGTCGAGAAACAATGCATTTGTCTTCTAAAAATGTATTATCTTGTTGATGCATGTGGATCTACAAATATTGTACTAGCACCCCTAGGGATCACAACCCACAGGTTGAAAAACAATGCATTAGTGTTTTAAAAATGTATTATCTTGTTGATGCATGTGGATCTACAAATATTGTACTAGCACCCCTAGAGATCGCAACCCACAGGTCGAGAAACAATTAATTAGTCTTCTAAAAATTTATTATCTTGTTGATGCATGTGGATCTACAAGTATTGTACTAGCACCCCTAGGGATCGCAACCCACAGGTCGAGAAACAATGCATTATTTTTATAAAAATGTATTATCTTGTTGATGCATGTGGATCTACAAGTATTGTACTAGCACCCCTAGGGATCGCGACCCACAGGTCGAGAAACAATGCATTAGTCTTCTAAAAATGTATTATCTTGTTGATGCATGTGGATCTACAAGTATTGTACTAGCACCCTTAGGGATCGCAACCCGCAGGTCTAGAAACAATGTATTAGTATTCTAAAAATGTATTATTTTGTTCATGCATGTGTATCTACAAGTATTGTACTAACACCCCTAGGGATCACAACCCACAGGTTGAGAAATAATCCATTAGTCTTACAAAAATGTATTATCTTGTTGATGCATGTGGATCTACAGGTATTGTACTAGCACCCCTAGGGATCGCAACCCACAGGTCGAGAAACAATGCATTAGTCTTCTAAAAATGTATTCTCTTGTTGATGCATGTGGATCTACAAGTATTGTACTAGCACCCTTAGGGATCGCAACCCGCAGGTCTAGAAACAATGTATTAGTATTCTAAAAATGTATTATTTTGTTCATGCATGTGTATCTACAAGTATTGTACTAGCACCCCTAGGGATCACAACCCACAGGCTGAGAAATAATCCATTAGTCTTACAAAAATGTATTTTCTTGTTGATGCATGTGGATCTACAAGTATTGTACTAGCACCCCTAGGGATCGCAACCCACAGGTCGAGAAACAATGCATTAGTCTTCTAAAAATTTATTATCTTATTGATGCATGTGGATCTACAAATATTGTACTAGCACCCCTAGGGATCGCAACCCACAGGTCGAGAAACAATGCATTAGTCTTCTAAAAATTTATTATCTTGTTGATGCATGTGGATCTACAAATATTGTACTAGCACCCCTAGGGATCGCAACCCACAGGTCGAGAAACAATGCATTAGTCTTCTAAAAATGTATTATCTTGTTGATGCATGTGGATCTACAATTATTGTACTAGCACCCCTAGGGATCGCAACCCACAGGTCGAGAAACAATGCATTAGTCTTCTAAAAATGTATTATCTTGTTGATGCATGTGGATCTACAAATATTGTACTAGCACCCCTAGAGATCGCAACCCACAGGTCGAGAAACAATTCAATAGTCTTCTAAAAATGTATTATCTTGTTGATGGATGTGGATCTACAAATATTGTACTAGCACCCCTAGAGATCGCAACCTACAGGTCGAGAAACAATTCAATAGTCTTCTAAAAATGTATTATCTTGTTGATGCATGTGGATCTACAAGTATTGTACTAGCACCCCTTGGGATCGCAACCCACAGGTCGAGGAACAATGCATTAGTCTTCTAAAAATGTATTATCTTGTTGATGCATGTGGATCTACAAGTATTGTACTAGCACCCTTAGGAATCGCAGCCCTCAGGTCGAGAAACAATGCATTAGTCTTCTAAAAATGTATTATCTTGTTGATGCATGTGGATCTACAAGTATTGTACTAGCACTCCTAGGGATCACAACCCACAGGTTGAGAAATAATCCATTAGTCTTACAAAAATGTATTATCTTGTTGATGCATGTGGATCTACAAGTATTGTACTAGCACCCCTAGGGATCGCAACCCACAGGTCGAGAAACAATGCATTAGTCTTCTAAAAATGTATTATCTTGTTGATGCATGTGGATCTACAAGTATTGTACTAGCACCCCTAGGGATCGCAACCCACAGGTCGAGAAACAATGCATTAGTCTTTTAAAAATGTATTATCTTGTTGATGCATGTGGATCTACAAATATTGTACTAGCACCCCTAGAGATCGCAACCCACAGGTCGAGAAACAATTCATTAGTCTTCTAAAAATTTATTATCTTGTTGATGCATGTGGATCTACAAGTATTGTACTAGCACCCTTAGGGATCGCAGCCCATAGGTCGAGAAACAATGCATTAGTCTTCTAAAAATGTATTATCTTGTTGATGCATGTGGATCTACAAATAGTGTACTAGCACTCCTAGGGATCACAACCCACAGGTTGAGAAATAATCCATTAGTCTTACAAAAATGTATTATCTTGTTGATGCATGTGGATCTACAAGTATTGTACTAGCACCCCTAGGGATCGCAACCCACAGGTCGAGAAACAATGCATTAGTCTTCTAAAAATGTATTATCTTGTTGATGCATGTGGATCTACAAGTATTGTACTAGCACCCCTAGGGATCGCAACCCACAGGTCGAGAAACAATGCATTAGTCTTTTAAAAATGTATTATCTTGTTGATGCATGTGGATCTACAAATATTGTACTAGCACCCCTAGAGATCGCAACCCACAGGTCGAGAAACAATTCATTAGTCTTCTAAAAATGTATTATCTTGTTGATGCATGTGGATCTACAAGTATTGTACTAGCACCCCTAGGGATCGCAGCCCATAGGTCGAGAAACAATGCATTAGTCTTCTAAAAATGTATTATCTTGTTGATGCATGTGGATCTACAAATAGTGTACTAGCACTCCTAGGGATCACAACCCACAGGTTGAGAAATAATCCATTAGTCTTACAAAAATGTATTATCTTGTTGATGCATGTGGATCTACAAGTATTGTACTAGCACCCCTAGGGATCGCAACCCACAGGTCGAGAAACAATGCATTTGTCTTCTAAAAATGTATTATTTTGTTGATGCATGTGGATCTACAAATATTGTACTAGCACCCCTAGGGATCGCAACCCACAGGTCGAGAAACAATGCATTAGTCTTCTAAAAATTTATTATCTTGTTGATGCATGTGGATCTACAAGTATTGTACTAGCACCCCTAGGGATCGCAACCCACAGGTCGAGAAACAATGCATTAGTCTTCTAAAAATGTATTATCTTTTTGATGCATGTGGATCTACAATTATTGTACTAGCACCCCTAGGGATCGCAACCCACAGGTCGAGAAACAATGCATTAGTCTTCTAAAAATGTATTATCTTGTTGATGCATGTGGATCTACAAATATTGTACTAGCACCCCTAGAGATCGCAACCCACAGGTCGAGAAACAATTCAATAGTCTTCTAAAAATGTATTATCTTGTTGATGGATGTGGATCTACAAATATTGTACTAGCACCCCTAGAGATCGCAACCTACAGGTCGAGAAACAATTCAATAGTCTTCTAAAAATGTATTATCTTGTTGATGCATGTGGATCTACAAGTATTGTACTAGCACCCCTTGGGATCGCAACCCACAGGTCGAGGAACAATGCATTAGTCTTCTAAAAATGTATTATCTTGTTGATGCATGTGGATCTACAAGTATTGTACTAGCACCCCTAGGGATCGCAACCCACAGGTCGAGAAACAATGCATTAGTCTTCTAAAAATGTATTATCTTGTTGATGCATGTGAATCTACAAATATTGTACTAGCACCCCTAGGGATCGCGACCCACAGGTCGAGAAACAATGCACTAGTCTCCTAAAAAGATATTTTTTACTTCACCTTTTTTTAAGCAAAAGAATCTTATTCACTAATCAAATTGATCCAATAGGGCAGGGTATTATGATAGAACTTTTGCTGTTACTGGTCCTGTAAGGTGGAATTGTATACCTCTTACTGTTAGAGATATGGTTTGTTACGTGCAGCTTTAGGAAGTACTTGAAGACAACCTGTCTTGGTTGTCTTCAAGTCTTCAGGTCACTACACACATGAGATATTTTAAAAATAAAAAGATGCGTTGTATAAGTTTGTAGAAAATGAAAAATAAATCAAACCAATTTTAACCGATAAATACAAATTCTGCTACAATGGACATAAACCAGGTTTTTAATAACAAACCTCAATGGATTTTTTATGTTGCATTATTTTTATATCATAATAATCCAGAAGACTGATATTAGTTTGGTACCAATATTTTGTCAACATTATTCAATATTGACATCCTGATTTTAAGAAAGTTTCAGACATCTTTCTGTTTTTTTTTTAATTTAAAAAACAAAGCTCTCTTTAGACAATAATTTATTACAAAACTATTCTATATAAATTACATATTTCTTGTTCTGGTGGTATTTTTATTCAAATGATAGAGATAAGCGCATTTGATATTTCAAATACAGTATATTCCCCGAATTGATCGTTTCGCTACCTGTTAAAAATTCTAACGTATCATTAAAAAATCAAAAGTAGTTTAACATTATGTCACAATATCTATGTCACCTTATTTTATCTATAATATCATCGCTGTCAGTGTCACCTAGAGTTAGGGTGACCAGATTTCAATTTACATAAGCCCTGAGATTTTTCATAAGTAAAAAAAAAGGTTTTATTTAATGGGAAATACAAGATATATATAGAAAACAAAACACAAGGAAATAAAAACCAAAACATTTATTGCTTTTTGTTAACCCTTATCATGGCATTGTAATACAGGTGTTACACTAATTTAGGGATTTTAAAAAAAGATCTAAAAACTAACGTAATTTTAAATATGGCAACACATTCAAATACTATATATGCACTATTGTGTGCAGTGGTATCATCTGGTGATAAATATTGACAACACTACAAGCTTTTAAACGACATCGGGTCAACATGTCCGGGCAGCGTGGGTGCGTTTTGAAAATTGGGGTAAATAATCTATAAATATCTTATTAATCACTACATGTAGAGAAAAATTATACAAACCATTTTATTTGTTGATAATTCAGCTATGTAAATATTGTTCTTGTTTTAGATTATAGAATCATATTAAAGCGCTTTTTGTGTTTTATAAAAATTTATATTTTGGCTATGTTACATATTAAAAAAAACTATAAGGAAAAATTGTGATTTTTTTTCCTCAATTTTCCTTCATAACTATAACAAGGAATCACTTAAGAAAAATGATAATATTTGGATAAATTGAACTTTGCCAAGATAAGAGTTCATGTTAAAACAAATATGTTTTATTTGTAATCAAGTAATATACAAACAATATTTAATAATCAGTCATAATGGTGATAGTAACTAAATTGTATTTACAAAATAGAGAAAAACTAGAAACTGGAATATTTAACTAAAGTAAAAACTTTATTTCATATTAATTGAGATTTGTGGTGATTATATAAAAAAGAGTTTTTTATCATTGAGACTTACGATTAAGTTAATTTTAGATATTATCACAAAATAAGCATAATCCAGAGAAATTATAAAAAATTTGGAGCCCTGAGAGATAGTGTTGAAACCCTGAGTCTCCGGGTAATACTTTGAGAGCTAGTCACCATACCAAGAGTGCATAAGATAGTTCTGTCAACATCATCACCAGAACAACAAGAAGAGTGAGTACAGTACAGAAAGAAAGAGAGACTACATTGACATAACTTTTAACACAGTAAGGTTTACCAACATTATAGCAATTCTAATCAGAAGATTATCAACATTAAATCAACACAAACCCAAAGACTATAAAAAATAAACTGAAAAAAAATAATTACATTAATCCCCACAAAACATGTTTCTACCTCTAATCACAAAACCCTCTTCAAACAGAATGTAGTGAGTGGGGATTTATGTTATAAGTGACATAACAAAGTAATTTATTGTTGAAAAGTAAATTTATACAAATTTCTAGTTACGTTTCAACCCTTCTGCTTGTTTTGTTATTAAATTTCGTATACAGCTGACCCAAATCTGTTGATTTTTTGAGTTCGATGTAAGTTGTATTAAATCATTGTCAATTTCCTGATTGAACAACTTAAAAGTTGATGAAGACCTGTCCATTGGAGGAAGTACGCCAATATTTTCTATGGAATAATGCAAATGGTATATGTATTCTTCTTCTTTTTTCTGGAAAAAGACATATTTTAAAATTTAAATATTTATTTATTTGGCCAAAACAAATTAAAATTTATTTCTTAATTCTACTTAATTCTAACATCCATCTCAAATGGTTATTCTTTATCTGATATTTTGTTAATCTATCGAACATTGTAATATCAGATATTCTACACAAGTCATGCATTTCTACCGCATTTATTCTGCTTCTATCACTCCCTCTCAATGCTCAGGTTTCACTTTCATACATCAATGTTAGCACAAGCACACCACTGGGAACAATTTTTTAATGGTATAAAAGTTATAACATTACTAATTACACCATTGACAATATTTCCTGCAGCAATGTGTCTTTAACCCTTCCTTTCCTGTGATGTGTAACTAGTACACGTTGCTTCTAAAAACTTTAATATCTTTAAAAATATAATAAATACTGGATTCAGATTTTAGTTATTCCTCCGTCATATTGTACATTTACGCATTGAATGAAAAAAAAATATATTAATAATAATTAACACTTATCGGCCACATCAGAGATATTTTGTGAAAATCGGGAATAAATTCACCAATACAATCAAACGTGTGACGTAGGTATATTTATTCTAAAAAACCGCTGTGGGTGAGGAAACGACGCTATTCACATCTCACTCTCACTCTACTTCGGTATATGGGAACGCAAGAAATATAATGTCAGTTCGCTCGATTCAGTAGCTCGCGGCCAATTAGTTTGAGGTGATCTCTTCGCCGTCGTTTTGTGAACGTCGGCCGATGTTTTTTTCATATTTTCAACAATTAAATTTAAATTGTTATCAGTTTTGACTTCAAATTTTATTAATTTAAGCAATTATCTATGAATATTTTTATTTTTCCGATTTTAAATTGCTCATTTTTACATGTGTATTGAATATACAGCACTGGAATGCGCGGATTTTTTTAGTACAGGAAGGTAAATGTTAAATATCTTTATTTTACAATCTTTCGAATATACGCTCCCAAAAGAGCAAAGTTCTTCCATTTCTTCTAATCTTTCATTGTTCACCCATACATTGTAATTACTCATAGAATCACCTCTTTCAACAGTAATTATTTTCATCTTATTAACGTTAATTCTCAAATATTTTTCTTAATATTTCAAACAACATTGTTAAATCATTTTCATTTTCCACCACTATCACCATATCATCTACATACATAAACCATTCACAACCAAATCTAACAAAGTGAGTAAGCATCGTGACTCCCATGATAGCCTCTGATGACTTCTCTCTATCCAGCCCTGCACTCCACAGCTCAAAGGGCAGTTGTTAAGGGTAGTCTAGTTGCTGTTGATGTTGATAACCAGAAAAATTATATAGAATCACTAGCTAAATTATCCATCCATCCATCCATGGCTCTACAACCCAGGTCGGGTCTTGGCCTCCCGCAGAGCTTGCCCCCATGACTGACGGTCCTGTGCAGCGTTATGCCAGTTCCGGATACCGATGTTGTTTGCATCCCTCACCACTCCATCCAGCCATCGGAGTTTCGGCCTTCCCACTGCTCTCCGCCCCCCGGGCGCACTCAAAACTTTATACTACACCAATGGAGATTAATCCTAAACTGAGTCAATCAAATTTAAACGAGAGTGTTAAATATAGAAATTTAATAGGACCACTCTTATATATTAGTCATGGTACTCGTACTAAACCAGACATATCTTTTAGTGTTCATTATTTGAGTAGATTTCAAAATTGTTATGATGAGACACATTTCAAGTATGCATTGCGAGTTTTAAAATACTTGTATTTAACCAAGGATCTTAAATTAACATATAACCAAAGTCATAATAAAGCTGATATTATAAATTGTTATGTTGATGCTGACTGGGCAGGAGATGTTATTGATAGAAAATCAACTACTGGGTTTGTAGTTAAATTATTTGGAAATCCCATTTTTTGGAAATAAAAAAAAAACAAAATTGTGTTACTAAAGCATCCACCTTTGCAGAATATATAGCTTTATCTGAAGCTGTAAAAGAGATAAATTTTTTGAGAAATATTGTTAATGATGTTTTTGTTAAAATTGTTCAACCTATTAAAATTTATGAAGATAATTGTGGAGCTCTTGCTTTAGCTAAATATGGAAACTTTACAAAAAATTCTAAGCATATAGAAGTACAATATCATTATGTTCATGAAAATGTTAAAATTGGAATTGTTGAAATTGTTAAGATAGATTCGAATTCAAACATTGCTGATATTTCTACTAAGTCGTTGGGAAGAATTAAATTTGTTAAATTCAGAGAAATGTTAATATCAATATAAATTTTGTTTATGACAGAAAACTGATTATGCTGAATTGTAATTGAATTTTTATGTAACATTTAAGTTGATAAAAGATTTTTTTTGAATAGTTGAAGTATTGTTTTGAGTTGAAGGTTAAATGTAACTAATGTTTAATTCTGTCATGTTTGTAATTTGTGAATATAAATGTAAGAAGGCGTGTTGATAAGTGGATACATTTCATATTCACAATACTCTGTGTCACAATGCTCTGAATGTATTTAGTACAGTGTTGTTACAAGTTTAAAAATATTAAGTATGTACATTAAAAATGTTGATTTTATATTTTTATTATATCGTTTCCCTATTTCACCGGTGGGCTTCCCCACTAATTAACACGAGGTATTTCGAAATTAAATCTTTGGATATAAGAGGAACTGCGGGAATTAAATCGCTCACAGGTATGTATGATATTGCATCAAGGCCGGCTACTACATGATCTACGATTTGCGTGGAAAATTTTAAATAATTAGAATTCATAAATACTTTTTGGTATTTATGAATTCTAATTATTCAAAATCCAAATTACGAAATAAATTCACAATACAAATTACGAAATACACCGTTTTTCGAATGGACAATAGAATTTAATATAAAAAGTCCATTTAGGCACCTAGATAATGTCGAAAAATATGAATTACGAATTCTCATTGTTCTAATTCAGGGGTTCCCAACCTTTTTGTACTCTAGAGCACATTCTAAAATATCGGTAGGGTGGCGGGCACCACCTATTTTTAATCGACAAACTCCTTCCATAACTTCTCATTTTCCCATAATTTACTTTCTTATATTCATAATTTATTAATAAATAATAAACAAAAATGTTTAAAAATAATAAAATTATTATTCAAATTGCATACACACAGAGAAATGTATTTACAAAACGTAAACAAAAAACACAAATACAAAGAAAACATTTTATAAAAAAATATAATATCAATATGTCAATGTGATCTTTGGCATTGCATATCATTGGCCAGTGCCTCATACTCATAATTAGGAGAGTATGACGATAGCAGATAGCAGATAATCCTGTTAGCAAACAATCATAAAGATGCTCATCGGTGAGTATCTATATCTATATTTTGATTTTATTAAGTTCATGTTTGAAAACAATGATTCGCATGAATATGTCGAACCGAAAAATTATTCTATTTTATATGCCGCTTTTTTCAAAAATGGGGACTTTTCTCTGTCCACTGTATTCCAAAAGTCCTCTGATATTAAGAATTTTAGCAAAATATAATTCTTAAGGTCCAAAATTTCTAGCTCTAGTTCTTCTGTCTTACCTTGAACAAAATCTGCAATACATGCGGCCATTTCCATTACATTTATTTGGCAAGTAAAAGGATTGATACAGAAGGAAACAATTGGCTCGATATATGTAAACTGCAAAAATCTCTCTTGAAACTGTTTTTTTAACACTTGAAGATGCTTAATAAATAATGACCCGTTTAATTCATTGTTACCTAGCATTTTCTTCATATGTGGGAAATGCACGAGAGAATTGATCTGCAGATGTGATATTTAAATGACTTTACAGAGCTTATCATTTCAGCTATGTTTTTTGTCTTTCCCCTGCAACTCCAAATTTAAAGAATTCAATTTTTCCATGATGTCTGTGAGAAATCCCAAATCAATCAGCCAGCGAGAGTCAGCTAGTTCATCATAATTTTCCTTTTTATCGTTTATAAATGTTTTTATTTCTTCAATTAAACTCACAAATCTTGTAAGAACCTTTCCTTTACTGAGCCAACGTACTTCAGTATGCACAATAAGATCATGTTGTTTATCTTCAGTATCTTCTAACAGGGCCTTGAAAAGTCGGTGCTGCAAAGGAGCTGCTCGAATAGAATTGATTATTTTTGTAACTATTTTCATAACGTGTTCAAATGGCAATATTTTACAACACAGAGCTTCCTGGTAGATAAAACAGTGGTAGGACATAAAGTTTGAAAATGGTTCATCCTTCTTGCAGAGGGCAATAAATCCTTTGTTTTTACCTACCATTGCTGGTGCCCCATCGGTGGTTATCGCAGACAGCTTGTGCAAAGGCATATTTATTGACTTGGCGTATGTTCTGAATGTATTATAAATATCCTCACCCCTTGTCTGTCCTTTCATAGGTAATATTTGCAACATATCCTCTTTTACTGTGAAGTTACTAAATACCATTCTCACCATAACTGCTAACTGTGCGGTGTCTGATATATCTGTTGACTCGTCAAATTGTAGGGAGAACCAGTCACATATTTCCAAGTCAGTCTTTAACTGAGTTTGTATGTCTGTTGAAATTGCATGTATTCTTCTTGTGACGGTGTTATTTGACAACTGTAAGTCTTGTATTGCTGAGACAATCTCACGTTTGTTAGAAAATCCATCAAAAAAATAATCGGCACCAGTCAAAAATAGTTCTTTAAACAACTCACCATCAATGAAAGGTTTCTTCTTTTTTGCGAGCATGTGAGAAATTTTGAAAGAAGCAATGGTGGCCTTTTTAGAATTTTCCACATGTATAGTGAAAACAGTCTGTTTTGCAGTTAGACTTGATTTTAGTTGACATATTTTTTTCTTTCTTACTTCAGATTTAAGTGGATAATTCACATCAAAAGTTGCATGAATTGTCTGAAAGTGTCGTTCAACATTATGTTTTTTCGGCACAGCAATACTACTACCACACAACAAACAAACGCATTTATTTTTCAAATTAACGAAACAATATGATTCCTCCCAGTCAGTGTTAAAATTATAGGTTCGTTGTCTTTTACTCAGTCCACTCATTTTAGGACTAAAAAAATAAATAGTAATTGAACTACAATATAATATCATTGTTATAGCGCACGTCTGTTCTACATTATATGCATAAATGTATTATAACAAGGACTATAACTACCCCCACAATCATAATAGATTATCGCTTATTAATATAATAAATTACGCACCTCGCTTTTAGCCCGTTAAAAATTTTCAGAAGGAATATCAAAACTCCTAATTCGTGTTTCGTCAGACGAAGATGTCTCCTAGCTAACTGTCGCGACCCGAACGGGGCAGCAATCGCAATCACAATGACAACAACGCGGTTCCAGGAGGGGAATGCTATTTGCACATCACTCCTTGTACACGCCGAAAACTCGAAGTGAGCCGATGATCACCGAAGGAATCGGGACGGTACGAGCCCGTGACTACTGTCAGTTTGGCTGTCGGGGCCATGCTTATTGCTTTCACTGACAGACAGAGCTGTCAGAGTCATGTGCCATGTGTTTTGGCGCCTTCGGCTTTCATCGGCTCAGTTCGTGGAGTTCGTTCACTTCGGGTTTTCTGCGTGTACAAGGAGTGATGTGCAAATAGCACTCCCCGTTCCAGGCTAGCGTGAAGAGTGCAGTCTGGCTCGCCTCTAGACAAGTTGCGACAAGTACTGTCAGCAAAGGAACCACTCATACATACAATATCGCAAACATACGAACGTATTTAATAAACCTAGGCACTCAAAAAAATTAAAACTTTAACAAATAAATAAAAATAATTAACATTTTTAATTAATGTTTATGAAAAAATTCTGTCTCTGTCGAATAGTGGCGGGCACATACGAATCGTTCCGCGGGCGCCATGGTGCCCACGGTCACGGGGTTGGGAACCTCTGTTCTAATTAATGGGTTTTTACTGCATATATTTTATTACTACAGTAGAGGATCGATTATCTGAAACGATTCGGGACTAGGGGTGTTCAGATAACTAATTAATCGCATAACCAATCATCACAAGTGAAGGCTCTGTCACAAGTGAAGGCTCACACGCCACTAACGACGCGAGGTTGCTCACATAGGCCGGTTGGCAGGGAGAGGGGAAGCACTGCAGTTCCACAGCAATTTGAAATTCTATACATACTATAAAACACAATAAGTTTTCATAAAATTGAATTTCTATGCTACGGGCCGCAAATTTGAACTATCAGTTAACGGATGTTTCGGTTGATCGGTATTCGGAAAATCGATGCTCTACTGTATACTATATTATTATAATTTATTACCTTCCCTGATATTTTGGCCAAAATCAAACAGTTTTCGAAAAGAAAACATTTGAGTCTTTCGTGTCTTAATGACTTTCCAGTAACAAAGAAAAAATCTTCAAGAAGTAAACTTCCTTGCTCTGAAAGGTTTACCTAAAAAAAATAATAAATTATATTATCACTGCCATCTTTGGTGTGTTGATGAAAGTAACACATTAACTATTGTTACATACACATATACCATCACACTGTTCCCATGTCCGAGTAGATAGAGAGGAGAGAGCACCAGACTTTCCTATAGTAACACATATCTTTCCTATATAGTAGTAGCACATATCTTTCCTATAGTAACACATATATTTCCTATAGTAACACATATATTTCATATAGTAACACATATCTTTCCTATAGTAGCACATATCTTTCCTATAGTAACATATATATTTCCTATAATAACACATATCTTTCATATAGTAACACATATATTTCCTATAGTAACACATATCTTTCCTATAGTAACACATACACATCTTTCATATAGTAACACATATATTTCCTATAGTAACACATATCTTTCCTATAGTAACACATACATATCTTTCATATAGTAACACATATATTTCCTATAGTAACACATATCTTTCCTATAGTAACACATATATTTCCTATAGTAACACATATATTTCCTATAGTAACACATATATTTCCTATAGTAACACATATCTTTCCTATAGTAACACATACATATCTTTCATATAGTAACACATATATTTCTTATAGTAACACATATCTTTCCTATAGTAACACATATCTTTCCTATAGTAACACATATATTTCCTATAGTAACACATATATTTCCTATAGTAACACATATCTTTCCTATAGTAACACATAGCTTTCATATAGTAACACATATATTTCCTATAGTAACACATATATTTCCTATAGTAACACATAGCTTTCATATACTAACACATATATTTCCTATAGTAACACATATCTTTCCTATAGTAACATATACATATCTTTCATATAGTAACACATATATTTCCTATAGTAACACATATATTTCCTATAGTAACACATATCTTTCCTATAGAAACACATATATTTCCTATAGTAACACATATATTTCCTATAGTAACACATAGCTTTCGTATAGTAACATATATCTTTCGACTCTTGAATATTAAAACCATATCTCATACAACTACAATTTCTCAGACTTTTTAAATTTCCTTCTTTTAAAATATCACTCACTTGATCTAACCATATTTTCCTTTATCTTCATCTACCCTGTCTTCCATTCACATTTGCACTGTTTATTTTTTAAATTAGTTTTTCTTCATTCATTCATTCCACATGTCCAATCCATTTCTGAGTGATTATCTTCATCTTGTACAGATAGATTACTGTGTCAAGGAACTACAGAGGTCAAAGACAAAAGATTTTTACTATCAAATTTATTAAATAGACTGGAACAATTTTTTAGGATACCATAGGAAATTGAACCCGAAATCCATGGACTGGTTAGTAAGACAAATGTTTTAATAACCATTTCACTAATATATTATTTCGAAGTGACAACACTTATTTTCCTTTAATTTTTTATTAATCCCAAAAAAATATTTAATAGATTTATCAAATAAATAATTAAAAAATAACTAAACTATGGAGAAAAATTTGAAATGGATAACTCACTTTACACTGAGCAATTTCAGTTAGCAGTACATATTTATAAGTAAAGTCTGCGATTCCCTGAATGATTTTTAGAGCTTTTTGCAATCTTCGTATGTGTATTTCTTTAATTGGATTAGTTCTTCCGTGGGATTCATTATATTTGAAACAGATTTGCAACGTTCGATTTAAAAAACCACTATAGTATGATAAACGAGCTACTGGCTGCCACAAATGGCTTTCCAGAGAAGCTATATTCTTTAATTTTCCATTTTCCTGAAACAAAAACGAAATCACATTAAAAAAAATCTAATTGTAGTTAAACATTGATGAGGTTATGAAGTAAACTAAGACCAAAATTTATTTTCCGGTCTAAATACTAAATACTTTTGTACAACTTGAAAATGTCATGATTCATATTCAAAGTCGTACCTCATATGCTACGAACTTAACAGTAAGGTATGAAACCATGCGAATCCTTTATTGAAAGAAGGCACAACAAATTTTACTTTAAATGCTGATATCTTATGTAAAAAAAGTTTAAGATTTAGTATTTGATGTTAAGGTGGGACCATGAATTCGATCCTAAATCTTTTTCTTTATATTACTGCAATCTTCGCAATATTAAAGTTTCACATTTCTATGTATAGTATCTCTCAATAGTTTGTCCTTTTGGAAACCATCTGAATCTTTTTTCAAATTCAGTTGACAATTACGCTTTCTTCTATAGAAAGAATCAAGTGCACTACAACTAAAAAGTATATTGATGAAAGCTTCACACAAATGAGATAAATATGCTAACAGTAATTGGAAGTGAGACAAAATTCAATATAAATCCTATGGGGTTGTTTTAAGGCATCGTTTTACAACCTATGGGTGAAATATCAGGGGGGTGGCAATAATAAAAATAATTTACATATACAAAAGGAAAATAACACATTTTCTTAGAAAATAACACATTCGTTTTGAAAAATTACTTTCTCAAGTCTAAGTCAATGTTATATATTGTAAACATCAATTGTTACCTTTGTATATCAATTCTACTGTAGTAGGTAGCATAAGTAATGCACTCAAAATCAAACTTAGGAATAAAAGGTAACTAAGCAAGTAATTGGTTCGATGGATTTACAATTTTTCCATGGTGTGCACTGCAAGTTCAAACTGGTAAGGTGCATGTGTTTTTACATCAAATCTACAATAATTATTGCGGTCTTTACGTCACTACCAACGCAGCTAAACTGTTTGGGCTTTTCTTTCGCATACATACTCGCAGCAAGTTTAAACTGTTATAGTTCGGAAATTCTAGGATGAGTCCTGTGACAGCTCACAAATTTGCCCCAATACAACCTTGTAACGATGTTCAGTAATTTTAATTATTTTATCAACTTTAATATAAGCCTCAATTCTAATAAATAGCAAGTTATTTAGGTAAATACATTACATAAGGTTGTATTGGGGCAAATTTGTGAGCTGTCACAGGACTCATCCTAGAATTTCCGAACTATAGTGACGTATAACAGTAGATAGCCTGTAATGATAAGGCTTATTGTCTGCAAGTACAACATTTAAGTAAAAATGTGTATATGCATCAATAAGATATTAAATTTTAATACCAGGGTCTTGAAAACATGATTTTATTTTATTTATCTTTTTGGGGAGGTCACAAAGCTAAAAAGGTTGAGAAACAATGTTTTCAGGTATCACAAATTACTGTAAAACTGAGACAGTGACTGTATAAACACGACAGCGCTTTACCGTTTTAACCCCGTTCCTTTTAAGTGTAATATGTATGGGTCAGTCCACATGAAATCATCAGAATTTAAATAAATGTACACATCATTAAAGGGTTAAAATATGAATTTTGGTTGTTTTCAAAAGTCATGAGTTATATATTATAGTTCGGAAATTCTAGGATGAGACCTGTGACAGCTCACAAATTTGCCCCAATACAACCTTGTAACGATGTTCAGTAATTTTAATTATTTTATCAACTTTAATATAAGCCTCAATTCTAATAAATAGCAAGTTATTTAGGTGAATATATTACATAAGGTTGTATTGGGGCAAATTTGTGAGCTGTCACAGGACTCATCCTAGAATTTACGAACTATAATCAATCAAATAAATCTTTTAACCCTTCAATGATATGCAGTTTTACATTATTTTCATAGCTTATGATCCCATTTTGATATCAATCCAAAATTTGGTGGACATTTACAAATAATAAGTATAAGATTTTTTTTATTCTTTTCAATAATTTAAAAAATATCAGTTATCAAAAAATTAAAAATATCAGATTTTTTTTGGTTCGGATTCTTTTTGAAAAAGCTTTTTTAACCAGTTCCTATTAAGCTATATAATTTGAAAGCTTATTTTTAGAGCTTGAAATTTAGCTCAATTATCACCAATTTTTTAAATGCACAGATTGTTGTCTCTGGCGTTTTTTTGGCAAACTTTAACCTTTCACAATAATATACTCGAAGTTTATTAAAACTTTCAGCATGTATATTTTTCACTCTTTATGATAGTACAACTGAAAGTAAAAAAATAATAAAAATCCAATCAAACAATTATGAAAATATCAACTTACATTAAAGAACATGTCTATTTCTCTCACTTTTCTTGAACGACTATTGTTTCCTCTCAAAAAGGTTGAGTAAACCTTGAAACTATTTTGCTGAAATCAAATGAATGTATTTCAATGTTTTAAAATTATACATAAATATACACCATCACTCCGGTTACTTGTTGGGGTAGGCAGAGATGACAGCACACATTTTATGCCTCTTCTACATCCATACGCCTTATCGTACAACATCTACGATTTCTTTTATATTTTACATTTCCTTCTTTCGACACTTTAATTTATTAAAAAATATTCTGCGTGCCTATACCTCTTCTACTACCTTCTCGTACAATTTCTTTAACATTTCACATTTCCTTCTTTCGACACTTTAATTTATTAAAAAATATTCTGCATGCCTATACCTCTTCTACTACCTTCTCGTACAATTTCTTTAACATTTCACATTTCCTTCTTTCGACACTTTATTTTATTAAAAAATATTCTGCGTGCCTATACCTCTTCTACTACCTTCTCGTACAATTTCTTTAACATTTCACATTTCCTTCTTTCGACACTTTAATTTATTAAAAAATATTCTGCATGCCTATACCTCTTCTACTACCTTCTCGTACAATTTCTTTAACATTTCACATTTCCTTCTTTCGACACTTTATTTTATTAAAAAATATTCTGCGTGCCTATACCTCTTCTACTACCTTCTCGTACAATTTCTTTAACATTTCACATTTCCTTCTTTCGACACTTTAATTTATTAAAAAATATTCTGCGTGCCTATACCTCTTCTACTACCTTCTCGTACAATTTCTTTAACATTTCACATTTCCTTCTTTCGACACTTTATTTTATTAAAAAATATTCTGCGTGCCTATACCTCTTCTACTATCTTCTCGTACAATTTCTTTAACATTTCACATTTCTTTCTTTCGACATTTTACCTTCTTAAAAAATGTTCTGCATGCCTATAACATCTTCGTTCTGTATTCTATCATACATTGTGACCCCATGTGCTCTTCACAGTGCATGTACCATATTTATTGCATACATAAAACAATTAGGCTTCTTTCATCCATCCTTTAAAATTATAGCTATAAAAAACTATCTTTTGGATTTCACTCCTTCAATGATCTTTTTTGTGCTCATACTCTCAACCAATAACACATACACATCTAAATACAGACGTGCCAATGCCAAAATAGTACAACTTACAAAATACTGCTTTTACTTAATTTAAAATGTGTTATCTAATAATATATGTATTTTATGTATATAATAGGCACAGAAATCATGGTCCATCATTACATGTACTGCACATGAAGAGGCAACAACACCCACACACATACTCATTGCATACGATTAGTGTTACCACACAAACTCTTTGATCAAACTACCCCTTTTTTATTTACTTTTCTTTCGAATATTGTTAGGAATCGAACCCAAACCCCCTGCATAGAAATCAAGCATCTTACCAACTAGACCACAGAGATCATCCAAAGATTTTAAAAGTCACAGTAAAACTCAATAAGTTCTTATCATCTTATCAGTGAACTTAGATAACCTTTAATCACATAAACCTACAAAATATGACTCAAAAACGTTTACATGTGTCGTTTACACAGAATAGAGGCACATTGTGACAGGTTTAATGTGTGACAGGTTTACACAGAATAGAGGCATGATGTGACAGGTTTAATGTGTGACAGGTTTACACAGAATAGAGGCATGTTGTGACAGGTTTAATGTGTGACAGGTTTACACAGAATAGAGGGATGTTGTGACAGGTTTAATTAAAAAATATTATTTTCCCATTATAGTTAGTAATTTAAGTATTAGTTTTCTTTTTGTGACCTCAATACTGAGGAACGTGATTTACAAATTGTTGAACATATTTCTTTGGTTGTCTTGAGAAAAAGAGTGCGATGGTTTCTCATTGCCTTCCAGACCACGGTAGATGTTATAGGAATTATATACGAGTACATACATGTTGTATATATTTTGAGTCCTACTGCCAACACACAGTATTTTGGGGTATACTTGAGAAATTGTATCATGGTCCCTGTGACAGTTCACAAATTTGCCCCAATACAACCTTGTTCAGTAATTTTAATTATTTTATCAACTTTAATATAAGCCTCGGTTCTAATAAATAGCAGGTTATTTAGGTAAATACATTACATAAAACTAACAATAATGACATATTAATACATCTTGTTACAAATTAGCAAAAATGTGGCAGTTTGTTAAAATCAAATAATATTTGGTGACGTTTGTCAAAAGTCACTATGTTAGTCCGCATTGGCTAGGGCATTGAGGTATTCGATAACTGGATTTTCGATTTTTTTATACCTAAAATTAAATGTTCGTAATTAGTATTAATTTATAGTGGATCTAGGCCTATTTAAAGATAGATACAAATCATACAATACATTAGAAAGTCAGTATAATGAAAATTATGAATTAAAACGTCAGTTTAGAGAAAAACAATTTTTCGATTTATTAAAAAACTATTTGATTTGTAAAAAAAAAAAACATTTTACCCCATCCCTTTGAGACATGACATTTCAAATGTCACAGGAACCATCCTACATTTTCTCAAGTATAGGTCTCAGATGAAATGTTCACTTTTGGATGTTTAGTAGGTGTCTCATAGGGTCGGGAGAAAAATTATACAGGGGGCTAAAGCTCTACTGGGTTAGAGTTGTTTATACATCTTTGCTAATATTTACCATGATATGGAACTCCATTTAATTTCTCTATTAAAATTTAACAACTATTGCTCGGTATCCCACGGCGGAGCTTTTCAGAGAGTATCAGGTCCTGAACATAGCCAATTTACATCTCAAATCCATTCTCTGGCACTACCATCGAGAGGAAGGGAAGATGCAGACTCAGCAGACACACATGACACGTATGGCAGCTAATGAAATGTTCACCATCCCTAGAGTTAAAACCTCTTTTGCCCAAAGGCAATATGCTTATTTGGCTCCCATTACATACAATGGCGTGCCGACTTCAATAAAAGTAAAGGTAGGAAAACCATTTAGACAGTCGATCGGAGCGTGGTTGTTATTGCGACAGGATTTTGAGTACTTGGGCTTTCAGGATGAATGACGAGTGGAAAGGATTTATGTGAGCTCGTGAGTGTGGGTCTCTTATTGTTGTTTTAATTTTGGTTGTTTTTGTATTTGTGTTTCTGTGTGTTTTTCCTTTTTTTCTTCTTTTTTTTTTGTTTTGAATTTGTTTTGATTTTTATTCTTATGATTGTGTGCAGTATATTGTGGGATGAATATTTTTGGTATTTCTGGAGCGATAATGTGTGAGGAGTTGAGTTTCGCAAGATGTTTCCAGTTGTAGTTGAGTGTCACTGTTTGTCAGGTTGATAAGAGCGTGCAACGGGGTTTTTAGTGTTATCAAAAACCGGAAAGAAGTATCGATTTATTTTTTCATGCTAAATATCCTCAGTGAGATACAGGCAAAAGCCTAGTTTACTGGGGATACGACAAATGAAAGGCAACAAACCCAGATCCATTAAAATTATATGTCCAAATCAAATTACCTGTTGTTTTTTCTCAAATTGTGTTTATTTCTTGTCATGTGTAATAATAAAAAAATAAAAATAAAAATAATACATGCACTCGGCAAATCATCCAAATATCAACTGTCACACTCGTCATTCACCCCTTCCGTCCATACCTCAACTGTCTCTCGTTTTAGAAATTAACAACAGGTTTGTATTAAATTCTAGATTTTTACTTCATTTTTATCAAAAATTCTTACCTCGTGAATGAACACATCGGCTAGTTCACTAATATCTGATATTCTCTGAATTTTAGGATAAAGATGATTCCTATGGAAGCTGTGCAGTACCGAAATATTTGACAGGACATATTCAGGGCAAGGAATACCAACCAAATGTTTCTCTTTTTGTAATAAAGGTGTAAAGAAGTTGACCAAAACATCTAGTGTCTCCACATAAACTCTTTCGGTATCTACAAGATTCGCATAACTTTCTATAAATTTCCTGAAACAATAGTATACTCTTGTAATAGAAGAAAAAATATTTAAATGGTTGTTATTGTTATTCAATTAACTTGTACAGCATTATTTATATTAAGTAATAGCTTCAAGAACCTCTAATATAATATATGATACATATTACCATAATCAGAGCCAGGTTTGCTAAAAGATAAACCTAGGCATTTACCTAGGAGTGCCAAGCTAAAGGGTACCAAAAAATCTATGCACACCAATGTTTATCTATGCACACCAAGTTTTTCATTATTGAATCAATTAAAATCTATTTAAGATCCATGCTTAAACAAACCAAACTAAACACATTAGATATACTCGTGTTATCAATGGAATCAGACATAACAGTGAATTTGAATTTCAATGAAATCGTAGATGCATTTGCTGAGAAGAAAGCAAGAAAAACTGTAGTGGTTTATTATGTTGCACGAAATACATCATCACCTAAGGTTAACATCTAAAATGGAAAGGGTAAGAATTTTTTTAATTATGTAAAGGAGGGTGCAGCAGGTAGGATGCAAGTTGCAAACTGCATAGGTGCACTGTCTATACAAACATGGCACTGACCATGGCTCTATCCCAATTTTTTTTAATAGGCATGCTTGACTATTATTCCTTAAGTGTTCCGTAGAGATCAATGCACTTGTTTGTATGTATATGTTATAAATTGCTAGACAGAAAAATGGTGATCACCTTTTTGATAGACAAACTTTAATTTGAAGTATTTAATAATTATTTCCTTGGTATTTTCCTTATTTTAGACTTTTAACGATTTGTTTATTTTTTTCTTATAACATACTATGTATTTTATTATACTATGTATCACGCAGGAGCACATCTTACATTGAACGGTGCTGATATAGAGAGAATGAAAAAAATTAAATACCTCGGAAGTATCCTAGGGGAAGACCTCGACCCAGAAACCAAAGTCAAGTGCAGAATTGAATCATCTCGTGCGGCTTTTAATAAAATGAGAAGCGTATTCTGCGATGATAATCTAAACTTGAAACTTCGACAACGGTTAGTCAAATGCTACGTTTGGTCAGCGTTATTGCATGGAGTGGAATCATGGACCGACAAAGTAAGTAGTATGAACTGACTGGAAGCATTCGAAATTTGGATGCACCGGAGAATGCTACGGATACCCTGGACGGATATGGTCAGCAACACAAGGGTTCTTCAAAGAGCCAAAGTTGATAGAGAGTTGCTGACTAATATTAAAATCCGAAAGGTGTCCTACTTGGGTCATGTACTTAGAGGAGCGAAGTACAAATTACTGCACCTGATCATCCAAGGCAAAATAGAAGGCCGAAAAGGTGTTGGTAGGAGGCAAATCTTCTGGCTCCGCAATATACGTGATTGGACTGGCATAAGGGGCGTTAGAGATCTTTTTCGGGCTGCCGGGGACAAAGATATCTACTCTCAAGTGATATTCAACATTGGGAGGACCTGACATGACACTGAGAAGAAGAAGATGTATTTTATTATCTCCCTCCACCCTCCCTCTCTCTCTCCACTCTTCCCTCGCACTTTTCTCTTTTGGGTCCCTAATCAGTTTTCTACACTCCATAATGCATCACCACAAATGCATTTTTCTGACTGAGTCTTACAACTCTGTAGCATTGTATAGGTATTACATTGTTTACAGTACAACATAACCATGTGCCATCAAATATATTTTAGTGTTTTTTTATAAATCCTCAATTTAAGATTAAGACAAAAAAAATTAAACATACCTTTCAAATAGGCAAGTTTCACTATCCGACTGAGAATCTGGCTCATCATTATTATCCAATACATCTTTATTATAAAAGATTTTATTCCCTTTTTTGTCATAAATAAATGACTGATAATCTACATTGTCTGAAATGCTCATATGATTTCTACTTCCATGATTTATTTGTGTATTTCGTGAATATATTGAATTCATTAGGGCTCTTGAACGTATAGAAGTACTGACTCCTGATACAACAGAATTAAGTATTTTTTCTTCTTTCTTTTGATCTTCTGTTCTAAAAACAGAACTTTCAGATTCAAATTTATTTCTTAAATCTTGAATTCTGTTGAATTTAATTGTTTCCAACATTTTGACACCAAGACACAACTATTTTATTTTAACACCTGAATTATAAAAGAAATAGCACTTTTTTTTATACGAATGTTGTCTTCTATACAATTAAAACTAAACTGGTATCTCACGAAAAACCATATATCTTATCATAATCAGTCTTATCAGAAAAATACATAGCAGAAAGTGATTAATTGCTGAGTTTAAATTCGTGTAGATTAATCTTTGGGCGGACGCATCTAATCTGTGAAATGAGGTACCTAGTTTTTTTTGTGACAATAGGCGAGGTTTACCGACAAAAAGGTGAGGCTTATAGTAGCTTCCTGACTCGCTACCCTCACACAAAGGTATCTTTGTTATTTCTCCAGTGCACCGTCGGTCTCCGTGACGGCCGTTTTAATCTGCTGGATGAGTTGCGCCCGATTACGTAAGTAAGTATTTTTTATTTCCGAAATTTCATTCTTTTTTCTTAATATTTCTTTTTATATACCTGCAATAGTTCGTATATCTATGTTATGCTCTTCTTCTTCTTCCTATAGATTATGATCAGTTTGTTCCGCTTGTTCCCCTTCTTCTTCCTATAGATCATGATCTGTTTGTTCCGCTTGTTTCCCTTCTTATTACGTGGATTGCCAGCTGTCACGCCATGTCTTCGGAGGTCTTTCCGGTAAGCTTCTTCCGGCTGGGTTCCCTTGAAGGGCGCCACGTGGAACTCTGTCGTCTTGCATTCTGTTTACATGTTTGTTCCAGTATCGCCTTCGTTGTCTTCCCCACCTGACGATGTCTTCCGTACTACACTTTCTCCTTATTTCGGTGTTTCGGATTCTATATTTTAGTGTTTCCGGTTATACATAACGAGTAATCAAAATATGATCAGGAATAACTTTCTAGTCATATTTCGATTACTCCCTTTTGTTTTTGTGAAGACGTTTTATGATAACAAGTGAATTTGAATTTTACCTTCTAAATTATGTTTGAAAAAAAGCTAGCATGTAGTGTTCTCTAATGTTAAGTTATTACTTTTATTTTCGTCACATGAATTTATGAAGACGTAACAGTTAATTCCACATACTTTTTATTGTGCTAAATCTTTTTTACAAACCTATTGTGGGTTAATTAAATGACTGAAAAAAATTGTGATATTATTGAATTGCATTAGTTATATTTACAAGCTGCCAACAAAAGACTGAGAATGTTGTAAACTAGTTATTTTCCATTTTCAGAAAAACAGTATGAGAAAATTTAATATTTTATTATTGAAAAGTGCAAAGAAATGTAAAAATGTTATATAATCATGTTTGAATGAAAAGTTCAGTTTGATAAGCTTTCCCTTAAGCGTAAGCAGAAATTTAATTTTTAATCTCACAGATGAGTTGCGCACGAACGTGTTAGGATTTATAGTGGCCCGTCAGAGGGTTAAATAAAATTATATTTCACGTCAACATTATAAAAAATCATTGTTATCTAAGTAAGCACTAGATTCAAGTAAACTTCCATCATCTTTTTGAATTTTTTAGCTATGGCCATGTGATCATGGCAGATTTCTGTCAGCTCAACCTTATTTTCAGAATTTTCTGTCAGCTCAACCTTATTTTCAGATTTTTCTGTAAGCTCAACCTTATTTTCAGATTTTTCTTAATAAAATAAAAACATACCTTTTAATTAATAAAATCTTGGTTCCAACATGAATTAAACTCACATTTTCAAGATAGGATTACGGGTGTCTTGCCAACTATGGCCCAGAGATTATCAGACTTGGCGTTGAAGAGATGTATTCGAAAGCATGACACTTTTAAAATACCAGATTCTGTTTAAGTTAAATAAATGTTTCCAATCTACTTTTTCTTCTTATTTTAGGCCTGTTATGGTCCTGCATCATTGTTTCCCTCTTGTGACGTTGACTGCCAGCTGTCTTTCTATCTTTTGGGAGGTCGTCCTGGAGGTCTGCTTGCTTGGGGAATACTGTCCCTGGCCATTCTTACGGCTCTTAGTTCCAATCTTGTTTTTTTTTATTCCTTCTTCTTCTTCTTAATGTCATGTCAAGTTCCCCCAACGTTGACTATCACCTGAGAGTAGGCATCTTTGTCCCCGGCAGCCCGAAAAAGATCCCCAGCGCTCCTTATACCAGTTCAATCACGTATATTGCGGAGCCAGAAGATTGCCTCCTGCCAACATCTCTTCAGCCCTCTATTTTGCCTTGGATGATCAGGTGCAGTAATTTGTACTTTGCTCCTCTAAGTATTTGGTGTTAACATAAGTTGTGTCCGTTTTTTCCAAATTTAAAAATGAGCACCAAAAGTAAAACAAAATGGTAAAGGTTATACGTCATTCGAAAGAAAATTTTCTACATATATTATTTTATTTGATTACAAGCCTTTAAAATGGAATGTCAAGTAGACGAAAGTGAGCATTTTCGACACCTCCTTCTGTTCGCGTTCAATCGAGGGAATAAAGCTGCCAAAGCTTCTCGCGATATTTGCGACGCATACGGTGAGGATGCTATGAATGAAAGGACAGCTCATCGATGGTTTTTGCGTTACAAAGACGGTAATTTCTACCTGAAAGACATGGAGCGTTCCGGACGACCAGTGGACTTCGATGACGACCGCTTAAACCATAGTATTCATGAAGATCCCCTTCAAACCACTGTAGGATTGGCTGAGCAGATGAATTGTAGCCACATGACTGTATACCGCCAACTTAAATCAATGGGAAAAGTCCAGAAGTTTGGCGCTTGTGTTCCACATGTTTTGAGTGAAAACAACAAAAATCAACGTTCGACAATTGAAAGCGAACAGAACGATTGAAGGCGAACAGAAGGTGGTGTCAAGAATGCTCACTTTCATCTACTTGACATTCCATTTTGAAGGCTTGTAATCAAATAAAATAATATATGTAACGTAAAAGCAAACACAATATATTGTAGAGTAGAAAATTTTCTTTCGAATGAAGTATAACCTTTAACATTTTGTTTCACTTTTGGTGCTCAGTTTTAAATTTGAAAAAAAAACGGACACAGCTTATGTTAACGCCTAATACATGATCCAAATAGGACACCTTTCGGATTTTAATATTAGTCAGCAACTCTCTATCAACTTTAGCTCTTTGAAGAGCCCTTGTGTTGCAGACCATATCCATCATTCCAGAGTATCCATCCAGATATATTAAATTCCAGCTTGATTAAATTTTGCTTTATTCTACTGTTTTTGTAGAATATCAAATTCTTCATCAGATAGTATTTAGTAGTTATATAGATGTTTTAATTTTTTTTAATGAACTGGTGGATACGGAGGACTGATTGTATATGACATACTAATTTTCAATAGCCCTGAAAAGTTACAATGTTTTGAAGTTTTTTCCGCATTCTTAAACTATTATATTATTCAACAATCTTGATATTTTTGGAACTATATTTTTTTTAACATATTTTGTACGTACTTTATTAACAATGTTTTCGAGGTTGTTCAATATTAACCTTTCCCCTCCTGTGTTAAAAAAAATTCGCCCGTTCTGGTGATGTGTATTCAATACACATGGATACACATGTAAAAATGAGCGATTTAAAATCGGAAAAATAAGAATATTCATAGCCAATCGCTAAAATTAATTAAATTTGAAGTCAAAAGTGATAAGAATTGATTTTTATTTGCTGATAACATGAAAAAAAACATCGGATAACGTTCACAAAACAGACGGAGCGACCACCTGGAACTAAATTCGGTTGGCTACTAAAAAGAGAGAAGTGAGCGAACTGAGATTCTATTTTTTTGCATTCCCATATACCAAAGTAGAGTGAGACGTGAATAGTGTCGCTTCCTCACCCATGGCGGTGTTTTAGAATGAATACACTACGTCACACACTGGCACACGTTTGATTGTATTAGTGAATTTATTCCCAATTTTCACAAAATATCTCTGATGTGGCCAATAAGTGCTAATTATTATTGATTTTACTCTTTCATTCAATACGTAAATGTATTACGGAGGAATACCTAAAATTTGAACCCAACATTTATTATATTTATAGAGATATTAAAGTTTTTAGAAGCAATGTGTACTACTTATGATACACATCACCGGACAGGAAGGGTTAACACTTCCCTTACTGTGCTAAAAAATCACGCCAGTAACGGTGTTGGACACTAAGAGTACAGTAAACATGTATGTTTCAAATTAAAATTATGCAAAATCTGCTAGGTTATTTTTTGTTATTAGCTATAAACATCGTTTTATCTGTTCGGTCTGCGCAAAGTTCAGAATGCCTCTCTCCTGCGCATGCGTGATAAGAGATTTCCAGCCTTTTAATTTTTTTTCATAAAATTAAACAATAAAATGTAGCGTGTATTTTTTGGCAATAAAACCATAATTCGAATTAAGACAATAAATAACATATAAACAAAATATAAAATGAATATATAAATTCAAAAATCAAGGTTTTAAGGCGAGAAATTTATAAGTGGAGAAATATATACTGTGGAGAAAGTTATCGCAATTGGGGCACGAAACAACTTTTTTTTCTATTCTACGTACTAAACACGCAGGTGTTTGACAAATATTGCAGAATAGCCTGGTTTTTTTTCTCGAATGTTTTTAATAAAACCCACAACTTCTTCTTTTGAGGACCTCACGGGGTGCCAACAGGGTATTATTTACGAATGTTTCGGGTATTGACTCGCCACACTATGTTAAAACTGTATTAAAAGCATCTTGTTGTTGCTTGTGATATTTGATGTTGCTATTTTTCCTTTTTAAGATATTGGGCTTTGCCAATTCCAAACTTAACTCTCTTATGAAATGTTTTCGGTGGTATTAATTATGTTGTTTCCACTCTGGATATTTGTCTATCCATAAGAGGTAT
The DNA here is from genome assembly GCA_949825065.1 of Odontocerum albicorne. Lineage (NCBI taxonomy): Eukaryota > Metazoa > Arthropoda > Insecta > Trichoptera > Odontoceridae > Odontocerum > Odontocerum albicorne. Next base: position 46,850,299 of record OX463841.1, read on the forward strand.
GCATTCAATGCAGCCATATCTATAATTTCCATAAAAAGACGGAAAAAAAAGAGTACTCTCAAGTAATTTGGTCTCCCGTATCTACTCCAATTTTCGTATTATTATAATGATGTATAATTAGTGGCTTTTATTTTTCTGAATAATGAATTTCTGAATTGAGTGGATAATAATAATACTGCTTTATTTTTTGTGGTACACACGGAACAAGTTTTTTATTTTCAGCTACTATGGATTGTCTTCTCTCTAGACGGTATAAATTCAAGTGAGATTTCTCTTTTATTTTTTCAAAGCGTGCCAGTTAGAGTTAAACCTTGTAATAAAAGATTATCGGCTAATTTGATGGAGGTAATAAAAATATTTGTGGTTATCCTCCTGTTCGTGCCATACAGCGGTTTAACCATTTCCATAACTACTCAGTTACGTTGATTTATCTCTCTCTACGATTATTTATCATACCAGAATAAACCTGTAAATTTGTTGTGTCATAGGCCGTCGCAGTGAGCAGCAACCCAGATGTTGATGCCATATTTACCAAGTTTAGACTTCATGTTCACGCGAAATGAACAATTCTCTCTGAAGTTTGCCAAACGTTCGTCTACAGTTATATTCGAAGATGGAGAATAATTGCTCTTGCACATATCCACAAACATTTTTGAAATCCACTTAATTGGTTCTAATTTATCTGAAAAAAAAAACTGATATCTCTCTTCTCGGGTTTCTTTATCATCAAAACGAATATGACTGTAAATATAGATGAATTAATCTTGAGACAGAGATGCTGTGAAAAATGACTGGCAAAAGGGACTCTCACTTATCCACAATTCACTCAAAGATAGCTTTCGTGTTCGATTTCTGCCAGGTGCGAGCAATATTTCAATGAATTCATATAACTCGTCTTTTGATATTGGTTGGTTCTTTTCTGAATGAATTCGATTTAAATGACGATTTGTTTCTTAAATATCACTTTTACCACCTCTTCATTTACAAACAGACAACACATATATGTTATGGAACATACATTTATACTTGAATTTCTCAGTCCAGAATCTTCGATGAGAATATTTGATATCCGACCGATGCCTTGAAGATTGAGGTGGTACTCGTAATGAACTCCATTCGAATCCATATTTTGATGTAAATAATATTTCTTCGTCTTCTTCACTCGTCTAAAAATCAGAATATACTTCATCCTGTACCTCGACAAAATCTTCTGATTCTGATATATTGCCTGTCGCCTTAAATTCCAAATCGCTATCATCGCCATCGATATTTCCCGCCATCTCAATTATTATGTTTTTGAAAATGAAATAACAAATAAAATGTACATTTATTATAAAAAGAGTAATGGTACAATATAACATACCAGATAAAAAATAACAATAGAAAAAACATACCAGATAAAAATAGCAAAAAATAAAAAATAACAATCAGGATTATAACTGGTGACGAACCCCTGGAACGGATGTAAATCTGTCTATATGAACTGTCAAAAAAGAATGAGGCATACGCAGGTGTATGACATTTCGTCGATTCGCGATTTAATATCATTAATTTCTGTTGATTTAATTATGAATGTTTTGTTTCCTAATGACATCATTCAAATCATAGAGATTTCGATGAGGAATACATAAAGTATATAGACCCTGCATTCAGTATATTTTGAGAAATTAAATAAAATGTAAGTCCTGGTCACGCGCGTCCGATCACAGATAGGCAAGGGTTAAACAAATTTTTCAAACATTTTGAGACTTTTATATATTTCTAACTTTCACGACCCTTATTTCTCTAATTAATTCAGTCTTAACATAAAAACAACGTATGTGGGCTCAGTTATTATATATTTTTAAATACATTTTATTTAAATTCACAAACATAATGGCCCGTCCTCTCTACCTATCCCAAAAGCAATATAACGTGATGTTATTACATCATTATTAATTTATATTTCACAAGATAAAGAATTAAAAGGGAAATATACCATTTTTTTAAACCTTTATTTTTACTATAGCTAGATAATTTTAGATTTAAATATTATAGTGCAATATCAGTACCTTATTTTACTTATCTTTCTGGAAGTTTTATTTTGCGAAAGGTCCAATGATAATTTACAGTCATCGTCAAACCAACAGGTATTGATTTTCTTCTTAATATTAGAATTACATTACCCTTAAACTACGAAGTAGATAAAGAGGAATAGCTTACAACCATCACAGAATCACGAAGCTCAAAAATTAGTTATATATTAGTAGATTTCCCCTAGAGGAGAGGGTAGGATTCTTCATATATATTATAATAATTGTATACATTAAAGAGTTCTGAAGATAAAATGTTCTCTTCCGATAGTGGTAACCTATCATCAGTCTTATTTTATGAGCCTGTTAGGAGATTTCCAGGACCTCCAGAGCAGTTCGAATCAGGTGGATATGTCTCTATAGGCAAAATCTCTCTAAATATAAATACTCTCAATATCTGTGGTGAAGAGCAGTCTATGCACACTTTACTGCACTGCTCGAAGAACCTGATATCTTGCACAGAGGACGACTTGAATAGTAAAACACCTAGTGCTATCAAATTATTTCCATCCAGAATTTAATAATTACGTGCTTTTGACACAATACATTGAAGAAGAAATTTTATTCTTTTAGTCATCATTTGTTGCGTGTTTTAAGAGTTATTCATCTTATTTTCGTTGAGTTATTTCTGAAAAAAAATTTATATAATATATTTTTGAGTGAAAAAATTTTAAAATTTTTTATTCAGTGCAATACAAAAGCCAATATTAGTTACTTAAAACAAATGTTAAATGTTTAATACCATTTGGAAAATTTTTGACTGAAGGAAAGGTTAGAAGTATG
>OX463841.1:46853353-46941624 GCA_949825065.1 Odontocerum albicorne
CAGACAATCCAATATACAGTAATATTAGTCAATTATTGGTCAAAAAGTACTACAAATCCAGAATTTAGATTCCCCTATGTCCGGGGAAAAAAAATTCAAATTTTTTAGTGTGACAATACTTAGTGATTGACTTTTGAACTTGATTTGTAAAATTTTTGTATATTTTTTCTACTGTAAGATTGTTGATCAAAAGAAGAGTAATCCATCAAATCTAAATGAATGGAAACATTTATCTTTAACATTGACTTGACAAGATAGTAGTTCAATGCAAAAAAAAATATTTAAATGTGGACTTGTTGAATCAAATTATTAAAAGCCAAAACTTTTCTATTTTATTAAATTGCGCATCATATGTTAGACATATAGAGCAATTGACCATTATCGCATGCTTTGTAAAATTTAAACCATGGGTGGCCAACCCGCAGCCCGCTGGGTGTCTACTTGTGGCCCGCGGAGCATATGCACACATTTTTTTCTTTAAGTGTACATAAAACCACCAAAAGAACATTCTATCGTGCGTAGTTCGTATCATATCCCATATATGGAAGTATCTCAGTACATTGAATTCAACTATCGTGACAATTTCTTCTATGGTATATTCGTGTTAACAAACAATCACAACGTTAAGCTGATTTTAAAAAACGCGCACGCCGATCTTGCGTGGATAGCCGTGTGCGTGAATGCGGGGCGGGATGCGTCGTGCGACCGCCAGTCTGTGGCAAGCTCGCAACGCCGTCGGACGTGTGGTCGTTTCCATTGTGTGCGTTATCGCCATGTGTCTCGTGAGATTTTGCGATCGACTTTCAAAATATACATTGATAAGAATACAAGTTGCTATAACCGAGTATCCTGTCTAATACTATACCGAGTCCTGTCTACTTTTTTAAGTGCAGTGAAGGTAAGCTAACCCAGCTTTTATTTTTTTAAATTAATCTACGATATTGGGCTTTGATTTTGTAGAGTTCTATTTTTTGTTTAGTGTTTAATTATGGGTATCTTACCAAATTACCAACCGTGCTGACCACTGGCTTTTGTCCTGAGTACCTACTTTTTCGTTTATTAGTACAAAAAAATAAAAGGCCTTTCTTTAGTATTTTACTTTATTACATACTTATTTTACTAATGAATTAGCCCGAATCAGATCCTTAATGGAATTACAGATTTTTTACAATGCACCACAAGCATCTCATCCTTTTTGTCAGAAAGTTATGTAATACTGATGTCATTTTATTTATTTTTTTTAGTTAAAAACGAAGACCCACAATGGCGTCAAGTAGTAAAGACGTTGGACCAAGAAGAGAAGAGTCACAGAAGAACTGAGAAGTTTTCAAGACTGATGGACTATAAACTATTTTTCATGGAATTTAAAATAAAGCCAATATGCTTGATATGCAATAATTATGTTTCTGTCTTGAAAGAGTATAACATTAAACGGCATTACGAGGCCATACATGCAAATAAATTTGAAAAGTACGAAGGGCAATTTCGACAAGACCAAGTAAATGAATTAAAAAGAAAACTTTCTACACAACGTCGGATATTTACTAGAGCGGCTCAAGAGTCAACATGCTATGTAAAAGCTAGTTATGCAGTAGCCATGATACTAGCAAAAAAATCGAAGCCATATTCAGATGGTGAAATGGTTAAGGAATGTTTGGAGAGTGTTGTTGAAATTCTGTGCCAAGAAATGAAAACGGATTTCTCAAAAATAAGCCTGTCTCGTCAAACTATTACTAGGCGTGTGGACGACATTGGAAAACCAAATCCAAGTTCCAAGTTCATATTTTTTCTCTAGCATTGGATGAAAGCACAGACCTAACAGATACCGCCCCAAGTGGCGATTTTTATCAGGGGCGTTGATGTCCATTTTAACAAAATAGAAGAATTAGCGGCACTGTATCCACTTAAGGACACTACTTGCTCACGAGATTTGTTAAGAGCTGTTACATCGATATTGAATCGCTTTTCGTTACAACTCAATAACCTATCGGGCTTAACAACAGATGGTGCTCCAGCAATGGTTGGGAAACACGAAGGTTTAGTAAAATTGATTGAAAATGAGGCCTGCAAAGTTGGTAATACTTCAATGCTAAATTTTCATTGCATTATTCATCAGGAGAATTTATGTTCCAAGTCCCTTAAAATGGATCATGTCATGAAGGTGGTCATCAAAACAGTGAACTTTATTAAGTTGAAGGGGTTGAATCACCGTCAGTTCCAAGAGTTTCTCAAGTCTTTGGATTCAGAGTATAATGACGTTACATTTTATGCAGAAGTAAGATGGCTGACCCGTGCTAAAATGTTGAAAAGAGTGTTTGATTTGAAGCAAGAAATACAATAATACTTCGCAAGCAAGTCAAAAAGTATCCCAAAATTTGAAGACAAGGAGTGGGTTAGTGACTTTGCATTTCTGATCGATATAGTTAGCCACCTAAATGTTGTTAATACTCGTCTACAAGGGAAAGATCAACTAATTAATAACATGTATGATCTTATTTCCGCATTCCAAATGAAACTTGGGCTTTGGGAACAACAGTTAAGGACAAAAATCTTCACTCACTTTCCTACATTGTTATTGCAGCCAGACGTCACACAAATGGCGACGGATAAATACGCTTCGTTGATATCCGACTTGAACCTGGAATTTGAAAACAAATTTCAAGATTTTAAAAAGCATTGTGTGCTTTTTGCTGCATTTGCAACGCCATTCTCCGTAGACGTGAATTTATTGCCAGGAATTTTACAAATGGAACATTGTGAAATGTGTTGTGATGCACAGTTAAAGGAGAAATTCAATCAGGTTGGTTTGGAAGAGTTTTACAAAACATATTTGGACAAGGAGAAATATCCTGCATTTTACAAACATGCTCTATCGATGATTTCGCTATTTGGAAACACTTACACGTGTGAACAGCTTTTTAGTCGAATGAAGCATATTAAATCTCAAATGAGAACACGAATCACTGATGAGCATTTGGAAAACTGTTTGCGTGTAGCAACAACATCAATTGTTATCAACATTGATGCACTTAGTTCTGATAAACAAAATCAGATGTCTCACTAAAATTTATTATATTTTGTTTATTTTTTATTTTTATTTTTTGTATTGCCTAACTCTAATCTATTAAATATGTTTGATTCTTATTTTTGTTATATCTTCTTAAAAAACAATACATTTCTTGTTTGCTTTGAATAATAAAAGAAATTTTGTTGTATGGCCCGGTAGGAAATCTCATTTCTAAAATCTGGCCCGGCTGCTGAAAAGGTTGGCCACCCATGATTTAAACCCTTCTCTATTACAATAAATAGAGCATCATACGACAACGATAACGAGGCCAGATACGACAGTACGAGAATACGACAACGATTACGAGGCCAGATGCAAGCGACAACATCTCCTACCACTTCGCGAAGGACGGAAATTAGCGGATATTATATTATTAACGAAAATAGCACAATATCACATTGATGCCCCAGAATTACTCTCAAACATAAACCTTAACGTCCCCAGAATCTCCGCAAGACATACTAAATGGCTGAACATCCCCTTTAGTGCGACCAAATGCAGACAAAATTTATTCTTTGTAAGAGCATCTAACTTCGTAAACAACCTGGAAGACTTCCCGGAATTCGATTTATTTGACTCTTCTACGAACTCGATTAGATTGCGCATATGTGGGAACTGGTTTGGTGTGGATCTTGACTGTCTCATCCCTGACTGTCTCCTGGTTAACAATTTTCAGCATTGCTTAAAGCCTACCTACTACCTTCTTACCAATCTCCTAACATAATTAAGTGTACATATTGAAACCATATGCGAAAACTGTTAAATGGTGTTTCGAAACCCATAGATATCAGTAATAATACCGACATAAACACTGTATGTTTTCCTAATAAAATAAAAATTAAATAAAAATAAATCATATGTTAGACATATAGAGCAGTTGACCATTATCGCATGCTTTGTAAAATTTGATGATAAAAAGGCAGAAATAAAAGAGATTGCTATCCAATAATTAATAATACTGGCTAAGTAACTTTATTTTGGATGAATAATTACAATGAAAGGTTTTTGACATGAGAGGACAGGACTGCGACACTTAAAAAAATATACAAGGAAAACATAAAGGTTTGTAAAGAAAACTTTTAAATGTAAATCTTCTTGCATGTTTTGTTCCATGTTCAGCATAATATGGTGAATCTGGATGTTAATGACTCTACCAGTATTTATTGCAAACAGGGTTTTTTTTTACTTTGTACAATACTTATATAGATGACAATTTTCTCTGTAAGTATGTAAAGATAGGCAATACTTACGCTATCTATAAATTTAAAATCACTGAGCGAAACAAAATTTATAAGTTCCTTTTTTGTTACAAAATATCATATATTTAATGACACCTATAAGAAAGAATACCTATACATGCAGCAAAGTCCTATTTATAAAAAATATATACGAAATAACCAAAGAAATTCCAAGTCACATAAAGCCAGCTTTTTACACTAATTTTAATCTCTGGACACACTTATTTAACGGGAAAGGCAAAAATGGAATACTTAGCAACAGTGGTGTGTATAAACTTTTATGTGCTGACTGTGATAATTTCTATATAGGAAAGACAGGAAGATCTTTTGAAAACAGATTTCGTGAACACAAATCCGCCTTAACAAATCCTCTAATTTATTCTGAAATGGCTAATCATTGTCACCGTGAAAACCACACATTTTCTATCGATGATGCCAAATTCTTACATATCAGTAGTAACGGAAATAAATTGGACAGATTAGAGGCCCTAGAAATTTCTAAGTCAGTGCACCGAGGTGAACATTTGGCAAACACATATATCCCAAGAATCTCTCCGCTGCTCGCCGAAATTGTCTCATCCCTCCCTCCACCCCCAGTCCTCAACCCGAATCTTTACCGCTAGAAGTGTGTATCTTGGTACCAGTTTGAACAGAATTCAGTGTTGTTTGTGCTCCCCTGATGATGAGGTCTTGAAACCGGTAGGGTTATACCGTTACAAAAAAGTGGAATAAACAGTGTTTGATAAAACAAATTACAATGTCTTTAAACCTCCACAATGTTAATGCCTTAACTATAGATAATACATTACTGTTCTATATTTTTCAAACATGATTGATTCTTGAGATGAAATTTAAAATGATAAAGCAAAAGATTTTAAAACATAACATAGAGTACATTCATTACTAGACAAATATAAAGTTGTAAAAATGTTATGATTTATTTTTAATTTCATTAAACTTTTTATTCAAAACTAATGTAGTTGTTAAAACATCACTTACTATTATATTTTTGAACAATCTAAAAAAAAATCTTTTTGAAAAACTGTCATATCAATAAGATGATCAGATTTGATAAATACTAAACTGAGACAAATTGGAAAATGCTAAACTGAGACAAATTACTTCTCCCTCCCACAAAATCGCTCCTTGCGCTTCTTTTCAAATTATTTATTCACTTATGTGTTGTAATTGTTTACAGCAAAAGACAAAAACAAATCGACGAAAATTATAATAGGAGAAATTTTAATTTAGATATTCAATAATTGCCCTCATAAACAAATATGCCATTTATATCATTAAATACTTTTCAGATTTTTTTTTTTTAGAAAAACTTTTAGAAATACTTTGGTAGAAATCTAAAACACTTTCATTGGTGTTTTAGACATTAACTTTTAAAGTATTTACATAACATACTTTTAAAGTATATACAGGTAACCCCCGTGGATCGCGGGAGATACGTTCCGGACATGGCCGCGATAAGCGAAATTCCGCGATCAACGGGGGATTTTAAAAAAATCATTTTAAGATTCTATAAAACGTTTTATTTTTAAAATAAACATTAAATAATAATGTCATATAAAATATAATTCATTATTTGTTTATTTTTTCCGCTTTGCAAAAAAGAATCTAGATTTCCTTGTTCGGCCTCTACATTTATTGTGTAAAATTTGTCTATAACCGTCAAATAATCCATTACAACCACGCTTTACAGCACTCACTCGCTCATAATCTTCGTCATTTTCTTCTAACAACTGCATGCACTGACTGTGAATAGAAAAGGCCTTTTCGATTATGTTAACACTTAATATCTTCGACGATATTTTGAATATCATTTTCGTAATTCATTTGATCATCAATTTCTCTGAACAACCTTTTCCAAAAGCTCTTCATACAATATTGGGTGACTTCATTCCACGCTTCGTCCATGTTTCTGATAGCTACATATTTTGTCTCACTCGCGCTCGTGAATTTACGTATATATGTACATGTGTATTATGTGAGTGAACGAAAAAGAAAGATGCAACTACACATTATGACGATTCCTGGAATGTGTCAAAGCCGGACAAGTGTTGTTTAAAATACCGCGTTATAACGAATCCGCACTCACCGGGGTTGGATGAACGGGGATTACCTGTACATTCATTCTACTTTTATTATCTAACCAAAGAGAATTCATTAGACTAAGGATATTTGAAGAATTGAGATATCTTCAAATATTCTTTAATTTATTTTCGTTTTATATTTTTAAGTAATTTTGATATTTTTAACAATGTTAATTTGGCCAAGTATTCTTGAATATGACATGGGTAAATGAGGAATATTTATTAAAAAATGTTTAAGTTACCTCCAATGTTGCTTGATTTTCTTCAATAAATTCATTATATTGGCTACACATTCTTGAAAATGTTAAATATATATTGAATTCATTTTGCTGAAAGAAAACATTTTAATTAATCAACTGTTTAAAAAAAAAAATTAATCAAAAACTGTGTTTCTTTCCATCTCAGAATGCTCTTCATCATACTTAAATCATCAGCATTAAGCTCACAGTCATCCCTAATCACTTGATTCCATATTCTGTCTCATACATCATCCCTCCATGCATACTCTTTCTACAAAAATAAAATCAATTTAAGGAACTCGACTGTTTCTTGGATTAAAATGTTTTTCAAAGTTGTTGCCGTGCTAAGTTGACTTAAATGATGCCCAACTTTTTGAAGGCTTTGCAGCCTTCCTCCTCAGGGCTACTGTTACATACATACATTTAAACATACATAACATTATCCTGTTTCCCTGTTAAAGTAGGCAGAGAGGAGATAACGCAAGCTTTTCCTATGTCAAAACACATATTTCGCCTCTCCTACATCGTTACACCTTTTCATACAACTCGTATGATTTCTTTCATTTAAAATATCATACACTGGATGCAGTCATACTTTCCTTGATCTTCGTCTACCACACCTTCCACTCACATTTGCATAATATAAATGTTTTGTTAGTTTTTCTTCATTCATTCCTTATACATGTTCCAACCATCTTAAAGTGATCTTTAAGATGGTTGGAACATGCTGGAACATCTTAATTAATACACCAGACTTAAGTTCACTTTCCTCCCTGATCACTTCAGTATCATACGAGTATATTGTCTCTCCATATATTCATCTCAGTGCACACATTTCTACAGCATTTTTGGCTCTGTTAAATTTTTTTTGACATTTACGTTTCACTTTCGTATATCAAATTTGGTGCTAAAATACTATTGTGGACTATCATCTTTGCGGAACTTGATACAGTCTGGTATGATTATATATATTTTCGTGCACCATAGACTTTGTTTTCTATAGCTACATGCCATTCGATATCCCTTTTAAATCATTAATACTCTGAGAAAATACCACCTAATTTTCAGAATTCCTTAACCTTTCCTTCCCGGTGTTGGGTATCTTCTACACGTTGCTTCAAATAACCATCAATATCTCTATAAATATAATAAATACAAGGTTAAGATTCTAGGTATTCCTCCATAATATATTTACGCATTGATTTAAAAAATAATATTAATAATAATCAGAATTTATCGACTACATCGTAAGTATTTTCTGAATATCGGAAACAAATTCGCATTTAAACGCTGTGAGTGCCTCGATCTTGGGTCTTGACGATAGGTGAATTGTATGCGGGAAGCGCGACACTATATTCGCATCTCACTTTTGCATACGTCACTGAATAGCGAGGAGCGCAATTGTCTCCACCTCGCAAGTGTAAGCGACGCCCGAGTTAGCCACCAACCCTGCCGCGCTGCAGTAGCTGTTGAGCTGGCAACAAGACTAGACCTACGCCCGTTCCGTGAGCGGTGCCAGATGGTTTTTTAATGTTTTCAGCAAATAAATCTCAATTATTATAATTTTTAACTTCAATTATAATTAATTAAGGGGATTATCTATGAATGTTCTTATTTTTCCGATTTAAAATCGCTAATCTTTGATCGCGTACTCACTACCCAACACCGAAACACGCGTTTCATTTTTATCACCGTAAGGGAAGGGTTAACTACCTCTAATCTTTCTTTGCTCGCCCATATATTGCATTTATACTTCTTTTCACTCTTCTATCTCCATGACCAGATTTCGCAATATTCATACTCATATATTTAATCATAATGAAATGTACAATGAATTTTCTTTCAATAATATAAGGCATTTAATAAACTACCCATAGAATGACAACTATAAGAATGTCAATATAAAAATATATGTAAACTTTTTCTGATTATTTTTACGTAGCAATTAATTGTTTCGTCCACTATTATTAAAAGTCGGAAGTTATTTTAATCAATATAAATACAGTAGAATGCCAATTATCTCGAGCTCGCATAGTTGAAAAACACTTTGTAGAGTTGAAATGCTAAATAAATTTTGCTTACATTATTTTGCAATAAACATTTTTTTCTGCCTATCACAATAGTCAAATGGGGTAATGGTACGTTTGAATTTATTATTAGTCTTTTTTTAATTTTTATTTTATTAAAAACAATAGCAATGACCTAAGTCATTGGAATCAGTATACCTTCGAATAATAGATGGAAAAAATGCCTGTGTCATTTGAGAGGAGCGTGCATGGGGTTCAAACTGGCGACCTTCCGCACAGAAGCCCAGTGCGTTACCACTGGGCCATGTACCACACATTGAAAAAAAACATTTTCAATATTTCACTGTACTTTTGAATTTTTATGTAATAATATATAATATGTTGTGTGTGTCTTTGTACTGGTGGTATATGTTTTTTTGTTTTGTATATTTTTATGTTCCAAGAAGTCATAAATTAATTTAAAATTAATCATCATCACAACCACGCTATGTCTCTATTGGGGTAAGCAGAGAGAACATATCTTCTTCATTCTTTTCTGGCACACATCTTTCACTTCTGCAACATCCGTATACCTCATAATGCATCCTAAGAGAGGATCCATATACCTCATAATGCATCCTAAGAGGAAGAGCCTATTATACATTATTTTCACTCTTTTCTTGTTCATAATTTAGTTAACTTGATCGTGCCACGTTTTCTAGATCTTTTCAAACTTGTCAAATCTTCTGTACTGCTCGTCTAGGTTATTTTTGTAAATCTTTCATCATTCTTTCTTTCTACAAAGCCAAATCATCTCAATGCTCCTTTCTTCACTGCATCTTCTTCCGATTCTCATTATTTTCATATACGAGGCATATCCAGAAAGTAAATGTACTGAATTTTTGTAGGTTACAATTTTTTTTATTTAAACAAAAAAATTACGTGGTTACCGTAGTACATATGTAAGTTATTTTTTGACATAGTCGCCATTCCTCTCAATGCAGGTGGTGAAGCGGGGTATCAACTTTTTGATGCCTTCCTCGAAGTAGTTTCCCGCCAACCCCTCCATCCACTTCTCCACCTCCTCCTTTACCTCCTCGTCAGTTGAAAACCTTTTTCCACCCATGTGCAGCTTCAGGGAGGTAAAGAGATAGTAATCTGAAGGTGCTAGGTCAGGGGAATGCGCGGGATGGTTCAGGACATCCCATTTAAACGAGGCGAGCAGTTCCTTCGTGGCATTGGCCGTGTGTGGTCTAGCATTGTCGTGCAGCAGGCAGACTCCCTTTGTCAGCATGCTTCTCCTCTTGTTCTGAATCGCCCTCCGCAATTTTTTTTAGGGTCTCACAGTATCTTGCAGAGTTGATGGTCTCCCCTTGAGGCAAACTATATATTCAATTAAAATTATGCCTTGACAGTCCCAAAACACGGATGCCATGATTTTCTTGGCTGAAATTGTGGTTTTGAACTGTTTGACGGAGGGTGAAGAGGTGTGCCGTGACCGTTTTTAAACTCGCGACACCACTTGTACACACTCGTACGATTCATAGCTTTATCACCATATGCAGTTTTCACCTCATTATAAACCTCAACCGGAGGTTTTCCTTCCAAACGAGATAACGGATGACGCCACGTATTTCGCACTTGGCGGGAGATTGGATTGACATATTTCACGAAACGTGTTGTCGCGTCGACATTTCTCAGCGTACTGACCTCGAACCGGTCTCGTTGCGGAGGGGAAGGATCAGGCTACACGGAAGTGTAGTCAACATGTCGAAAATAAAATCCATCCGGTCGTGAGAGCCTCAGTACACTTACTTTCTGGATACGCATAGTATCTTCATTCCTTATTTTGTCATGCATTGTTTTTTCATACATACTATTTTTCTCTTTCATTGCCACCGCATTTATGTTACTTTCATAACTTTTTTACCATATCCATGTTTCACTTGTATTTCCTAATATAGGGACCAAGATTCCATATTCCATTACAACATTTTTTAACCCACCATTCACTCTATTGCCTGCTACTTCTTTCGCTCATCTTTAAATACTTAAGTTATGAAAAAAAAAAGAGGTTCTTACCAAAGATATGTAAACATTTGCCACTACATCCACTTGGAATTCAACACTTTTCAGCCTCTTGAGAACTTTATCTTTATGTAAAGAATATATTTTTAATAAAATTTCAAACAACGGCAGCAGTTTTAAAATAGTTTCACATTTTAGATCAACTTTCTTAATGCTGGATAATTTCTCTACCAATGTCTCTTCAGTGCTTATAATTTCACTTATATAATTGTTTGGTTTTCTATGGATAACACAATAAGCATTAAAATATAATAGAAACCAATATAAAATTGTTTTGTTTTATATGGATAACACAATAAGCATTTAACGTGTTCCCCGCGGGGAGCACAAACGCCTGTGATCTGACGACAATCCAAGTTTCAAATAACAAATACTTAAAAAAAATGACACAAAACCGGAATAAAAATTGAACTAAAATTTTAAATAATCTTTATTCTAGCGACATCTCTGAAAACCTTCTCAAATAATATATTAGTTTATGAGATATTGTTGAATAAACAGAGCGCCGAATTTTTTTGGTTTCTCAATATTTCCAGCATTAACGACCTGTCGCGCGGATCGAGTCCTGCGATGAGTCTCTCTTACGTAAATAAACATTACTAAGTCTCTCTTACGTAAATAAACATTACTAGTGCTATATGCATTTGATTGGGTGAGTGTCATGAAGCATTGATTTGATCGTAGCATTCCTTTGTTTATTTTACGTAATGTTAAGTTTATCTCCTTTATTTAATGAGTCTCCTTAAGAGTAATGACTATTATTTATTATCAGAAAATTACTTAAGTGTCATGTTTACTTGGTGTTATAATCAAATATCAGTGGTTCTAAACAAAATATGTGTTTAAACTTAGAAATTAAAAAAACGCTGAAATTGTGCCGCGCACAGGATTCGTGGAATTTGATTTTTAACGCGGTGAACAGGTTAAATATAATAGAAACCAAAATAAAATTGATTCGTTTACTATGGATAACACAATAAGCACATAAATATAATAGAAAACAATGTAAAATTGTTTAGTTTTCTATGGATAACACAATAAGCATTTAAATGTAATAAAAACCAATAAAAAATTGCTTTGTTTACTAATAGGCAAATAAATATAATAGAAACCAATATAAAAATTTTTCGTTTTCTTTGGATAACACAATAAGCATTTAAATATAATAGAAACCAATATAAAATTGTTTCGTTTACTATGGATAACACAATAAGCATATAAACATAATAAAAACCAATATAAAATTGTTTCGTTTTCTATGGATAACACAATAAGCATTTAAATATAATAGAAAGGCCTCTGCTGTGATGCCACACAGTTATAATTTGGCAGTGCTTCCAATGTTATATGTATCTCTGTTCTGCAACATTTTGCTGTCATTTTACTACCCATGATTATTATTAATAAATCTAGATTGTTATAACCTGTGCATATCAATCATATCACTTATGAAACAAGAAAAGAAGATAAAAGAGGAACACACTCTTGGCCCACGAGTCTAAAATATTTTCTGTTTGGCCCTTTGTAAAAAATGTTTACCAAACCCTGAACTAGTCCATAAAGGTCAGATATAAAATATATCCACTAAAGAAATTATACTCTCAGTATTTCCTTATTTTTAAAGCATTAATGCAGTTATTCTTAATAAAGTTACGACAATTTGCATGGTTTAGTGATGAAATGCTTCACTCAAAACTTTTGTATCCTATTCTCTACGGTGTTAAAAAAATCTAAATATGTATCAGAAATCTTAAGTTAATTTAAGATCACTAAAAAATGACATTCAACTGGGCGTCAAATACGCAGGACTGATGTTACCACAGGAAGAAGAGAGTGAAGGAAATCAGAGACTTAGAATGTAGCACCATCAAAGTGAGAAATATCTCTTTGAATATTGGAATAAAAAGTTTTCTTCAATTTTTTTATAACAAATTAAGAATTATCAATGCATATAGGTAATTTTACCCTCCTCCAACTTGTCTTAGATCTTAACCACATTTCTAGATCAGAGGACACCGTTTAGCTGAGATGAATATAAGCTCAACAGATAGGTTCTGTCCTTGGCACGCTTTAAGAAGCGACAGAAAAATAATTTCTAGTCAGAAATGTAACATGTTTCATTCTTGATTATTATTTACCCTCCACCATCCTTTCCTTTTCATTTGATTGGTGACATCTCACTTTAATATATTTATGTCCATAAATTTCATAAATATGTATAATCTTTTGAATATTTTATTGTGACCATGTAACTTGCTTCATTTACTTTTATCTGGTTGGTTGAAAGATATTCCCGCCTGGCAATAAACCCGCCAGATTGTATTTACTATGAAGTATTAAATAAATAAATAAATAGGTGGTGACAGCGGTGGAATCAGTCCTTAGTCATAATCTCCATCTTGTAAGTGATCACTACATGTTTATTCAAGGTTTTACCAACTCTGAAGAAGATTGAGGTGTACCTTAAGTCATCTTAGGGTATCATACAAAAAGGAAAAATGCATTAAGGGAAAAGAGCGCTCAGTATCAAGTAACCACATGATGGTGGCACCTGGAAGAGTGTGTTCAGACTTTGAGAAGGAATACAGATCCAGAATTGGACTCTAAAACCACATCCGAGTGCACAGTACAGAGTGATAATCATAGTTCTCTTCAACTAATTACTTAAGGAGAGATAATAAAAAATCTTACTCGTCACGTTGAGATATTTTTTCTTTAAGCAAGACTACTAAATCTTGAATTTCTTTCACATCTATTTCATCACAAATATTGAATGATTCTTTTTTTATTTCTTCAAAATTAATCCTTTTTTTTATTCGCATTGAACGCCCTAATGAACGAGATAACCTTCTCATTAAACCTGATGATTCCCCCGCTTGATTATTGCTGTTAGGTTGCCCTCCTTGTTTAAACATACTGACATGTTTTCGCACTAACTCTTGATCCATTTTAACTGCTTTTTAAACACCTTTTAAATTAAATATAAAATAATGCTAGATAGACTAAAATATAATGTAACAATTGAGAGACTATAGATTATGTACTGACTTGAAACAATAAAAATTTTAAACGGATTACTTATCAATAAGATATTTCTTATCTTCGAAGATAAACGATTATGTTATTTTATGTATTTTATAATCACAGACCGGTAATTAGAGCTGAGTTTGCTAAATAGTAAACCTAGGTGTTTGCTTACAGGCACCTAAAGATTCATATATAGGTTACAAAATATATACATGAACGATTTAGATGAATGCTTCATATGGGTGAACAAAGAAAGATTGGAGCGATTAAAGGAATTCTGCTATTTGAGTAGTATTTTCTTAACCCTTCCTGTCCGGTGATGTTTAACTAGTACTGGTGGAGCGAACGCCACACCATCAGATGATGATAAGGGAATTGGTACTCACAGGTGTTGAAGGCGGGAGTCGGATGTATGGGCTGAGCTCTGCTGATGTTCCAGGACTCTGGAGCTTCGTTCGGGCTGAAGAGGTCGGTCACGGTGGTCGAAAACTTATTGTCACTGGTTCGTTGTTGAAGAGTATTGCTTGCTATTTTCCCTCTGGATGTATTCGGTGTCATCCGGATGACGGTCTGTGCCCAACTGTGTTCGTCAACGCGACTCTGCTCGTCGCACCAAAATCGTTATAACTTTAAAACTCGCGACAACTACAAACTAATCTTTAGAACTCGCGACAATACCACTAAATCGCACGACAGGGCCGGTAGCGATAATAGAGCGGCCCAATATCGGAACGATATTTCACGTCATGCTTTGGCGTGAACAAGTACACATTGCTTCTAAATACTTTAATACCTCTATAAATATAATAAATACTGGGTTCAGATTTTAGGTATTCCTCCGTAATACATTTACGCATTGAATGAAAAATATAATATTAATAATAATTAGCACTTATCGGCCACATCAGAGATATTTTGTGAAAATCGAGAATAAATTCACCAATACAATCAAACGTGTGCCAGTGTTGTGACGTAGGTTTATTCATTCTAAAAAACCGCTATGGGTGAGGAAGCGACGCTATTCACGTCTCACACTCTACTTCGGTATATGGGAACGCAAGAAATGGAATCTCAGTTCGCTCGCTTCTCTCGCTTAGTAAGTCGGCAGCTTTAACAGCAGCACATCTTATGTTGACACGTAATACGTATGTTGCTAACCATATGTTAAGGTAGGTGTTCCAAATATCGCCTACTCGTGTTTACAAGCTATACGTGCCATCTATTACCTTGACGGTTTAGGGTTTTGCCACACGTAGCACCAGCGGCAAGCTCTCTATGAGTGACAGTAAAACAATATGGCGTCTGAAGTGTTTGAGGCTGTGGTGAGCGTTTTTTTTTTAATAAATTATGGAAGCATTTGTTTTTGTTCTTGTTTTTAATTTAAGTCTTTTTGTTTTCAGGAAAAGTTTGAAGAATGAGTTGTTCTTAACAGGTGCTCCTAATTATGGTAATAGGAACAGGGATAGGCGATATTATGAACCCAATCTTGGAAAATTCCCTAGGGAATTTTTTTTCATTTTACTAGTTAACATAAAATAGCACAGGCTGAGAAGCGATTTGATTCCTGGAAACCAAAAGAGGACAGTTCCTAGTGATGCTCATTGGTTTCGTAATCTAGGAAGCTGAGATACAGAGAAATAGTTAGGGTAGGCGATATTTGGGACATCTACCCTATACTTAATTACGTCGCGTAACTACTTAAATGTAGGTTTTTTTGGAAATAATTTCTAAGGAGATTCATCTTCATATAAAACACTATTTGTACTCAATAATTCATGAAGAAACTCAAAAATTGAAATAAAAAATTTTCAGGACTTCTTCAGATTTCACATACAATAAATTACCTTATCGATCTTTGTTTCTCTTTATTCTCCTTCATCATGTGCTCAATGCTGAGCATCGTGATCCTTATTATGTCTGACAATGCTGAGCATCGTGATCTTTACTCTGTCTGACAATGCTGAGCGTCGTGATCCTTACTATGTCTGACAATGCTGAGCGTCGTGATCCTTACTATGTCTGACAATGCTGAGCGTCGTGATCCTTACTATGTCTGACAATGATGTCTAATAATTGTTTTTTTGAATGATTTATAAAATGTGCTTAACGAATTGGTAATACTTGATACGAACAGCATTATAAATAAAGGTTGTTCTTTTGGGTGTGATAGGGTTTTGAATTGGCCGCCAAGATCGTGTGATTTAACGCCTCTGGATTATTTTCTTTGGGGTTATGTTAAATCACAGGTTTACACCAACAAAGCCAAGACTCTCGATGAAATTGAGGCCAACATTTGTCGTGTTATTGGCGCCAAACAGCCGGAAATGTTCCACCGAGTCTGGACCGACTCGGTGGAAGTTGGAGTTGTATAAGAATGGGAGTGGATGTAGTAGTCCGACTTTTCTACATCCACTCCCATTCTTATACAACTCCTATACACTTTCCTTTGTCTTACACTTCCATGCATATCACTCATATTTCCACTGTATATTTATTTTGTTAGCCGTTCTTCATTCATTCATTCTACATGCCCAAACCATCTCAGAGTGCTCTTCTCTATCTTACTCAAAGCATCAACCTTAAGTTCACATTCATCCTTATCACTTTATTCTGTATATTTTCTATTCTTCCCAATCCACACATTTCTACAGCATTTATTTGGCTATTTTCATTATGTTTCCACATCCACATTTCACTTCCATGTAACAAAGAATAAGTGTTCTGCTTAGATCAAGCGTTCCCAAAGTGGTCGATATCGACTACCTGGGGTCGATTTGATTTTTCTAGGGGTCGATAGTTTCAATTAAAAAATTTGGGGGTCGACGACAGCAAAAATAGACCCCCTTACTACTGCTATTTGTTTGTTATTTCAAAATATCTATGATTCCAATAGGTACCTAATTAAGAAGTAGAATAATTAAAAAAAAACACTTTTTTGATAAAAACACATTACATACCAAACTTGTGAATGAAAAGGTAAAAAAAAAATATAATTCTGATTAAAATCTTTCATTGTTGTAATTTTGTTGATATTTAAGTGTCTGTATATGTTGATTTTTTCACTTAATTTTTATGTTTAATAAAGCGATTTCAATATTTGTACTTATTTTGAATATACATATTTATTTCATAAATGTTAAAAATTAAAACAAACAGCATTTTTTTGCTTAAATTTTCGTCAGCGCAGATTTCAATATTAAATGTTGCATAAAATAATGCCATAATCCGTAGTCCTTTTATCTTTTTCAATCCTTAATTACAAGTGATTAAAATTAAAAGTTTGATAACTAGTGAAATATTTAATGTCGAGTACTGTACAAACTTATTAATTTGAGTAAGTAAAGTAAATGACTAGGGGGTCGAAGGTTTTAAAAGTTTTTAGTAAAGGGGTCTGCGGCCGAAAAAAGTTTGGGATCTCTTGGCTTAGATGATAGTCCACAACAGTTTGTGGACTATCATCTAAGCAGATTTTAATACTTTCCTGGTACTTTTTCAATTTATAAATAATTTTATTCAACTATAGATATTGGCCCTACTAATAAATCTGATATCACAATAAATCATTAATAATGTCCTTACTGTGTGTTCAGTATGAATGTTCAAGTACATGTGATAAAAATATATAAAAAACATAATTTACTGGCTTAACCACCCCATGCCTACGCACGCACGCAATGTGTGTACCAACTATGTGTCAAATACCGCTAACCTGTATCCTGTATGCAACATCAAACCATAGCGGATGCATTGCGTTTGTGTCTCGTAAAAAATTTCCCACATTTTTTACAATTTTTTATTACCCTAGCTATGTGCAATATTTATAGGAAAATTGTCTCAATTATTAAGTCATATTTATATAAATATTTATTTATTTAGTGTTTGTAGCACTTATTTTATTTTTCTTCTGTCGCTTGTTTATATGGGACATTTTTGAAGTAAAATCTTTCATATGGACCCAAAGAATTTAACAAAGAGAGGAGGTATTATTGTACAGATTGTAAAATAGATCTTTATTTTCCATGCTTTTAAATTTATCATATCGAAATAGTGTTTATACATTTTTCTCTTGTTTTTTTTTGCAAAACCATATGCTGACAACCCTTGACGAGCATGATGCAAATAATAACATATAAATAACTTAAAAGCATTTTATTTTTACATGTTTTTATGAATTATACTCTACAAAAATTCTTACTTTGAAAAATTTAAAAAATCTACATATTTTAAATATACACATAAAAACCCCTTAAGGTTTAATTTTTTTACATATGTTGGTGTTTTTTATTTTACATAATTTAATGACATATCTGGCTTAGCATTTTAATACATATATACTTATCCCTTCATTTACATGGATTATTAAGCTTAATAAAAACCGTGTAAAGGAAGACATTGAATGCTCCGTAAAATAATCATATTTATTGCCATAATGACATATTTCATTCTTACTAAGATAAAAAGTTCAACATTTTTTTAACAATTCTTATAAGTAGTCTTACTGATAAATTATATGAAACAGTATAGTTACTGATAAATTATATGAAACACATTTTGATGAAAGCTATGTGATTTATTAATACTTATATTAAAAAAAACACATGTTACAATGAAAGTAGTTTGCTCAGTGAATGTAAACTATTATTAGTTACTCAGTGAATGTGGAAGAAATTTTTCATTCGAAAATAATAATCCTTTTAGATGTTTTTATTTATTGCAGCAAGTCAAAGAGTTATGATATTTCGACTTGTATAAAGTGATATTATTTTGACATTTACACTAATAGTTTCCCATTTCAAAGTGCAACAATACTTAATAAAGCCTCACAAAATTGGGTTGTTCATTCTTAAAGTAACTGTACTCAAAGCAATCGTTCTCAAAGTAACATGTGAGGAAAGCCTAAATGCAGTAAGCCTAAATTTACAAAACGCAGCTGTGTAATTTTTTTTTGTCATTCTTAACCTCGAAAAAGAATAGTTTAATGTTATTGATTCAAAGAAATATCTCTTTACCAATTCTCTTTTAACCAATTCTTAACCAATTCTCTATTAAAGTGATATTATTACAATTCTCTTAACCAATTATCAATTATCTTAATCAATTATCTTAACCAATTCTCTATTAAAGTGTTATTATAATAGTTTAATGTTATTGATTCAAAGAAATATCTCTTAACCAAGTCAGATTTATATTTATTTTCCACTTGAATAAATATCATTGGATATCCTTATCATAATTTTTGTTGGATTTCCTTTCCTCTTCATTTTGAGTTTTTGAGTTCTGTTTATTCATTCTTCGAAAGTTTATCTTGAAGTCTCAATATTTTTTCTGAAAGAAAATTAATAAAACAGTAATTTTCTGAAAAAAAACATTTTATGTATTTTCTTATATCACAACTTTATGAATTGATTGTGTTATTAACGCTCTGAACTTCAGCGCAGAAAATTGACATTTGTTTGTGTTATTAATGCTATGAACTTCAGCATGGAAGGTTGATAGTAGTTTGTGTTAATAATACACTGATTTTCAGCATAGAAGTTTGACAGTTGTTTGTGTTATAAATGCTCTGAACTTCAGCACAGAAGGTTGACAGCTTAAAACCTGGAATGGGCTGCTTCCTTTAATTTTCACACTTAAATTTTGAAAATGAAGTGATTTTGATGAATGTTCACAGTTCACAACAGTATATTTGTATCAACATTGTTGTATGTGAGTGGAACGTGGACATGGAAAATTAATTAAAGGAGCTAAATAAATGTGGTGGAAATACATATATGGTGTGTTGATGTATAAGAAATGTAGTTATTAAGTATGAATGGAAGCTAAAAACTGATGCTTTAATTAGGGTGAAAACAGCATACCGAGGTGTTTTGAACATACTGAAGAGATGGGTGTCAAAAAACGTACTAAAAAAAATTATAATGCTAGCATGAACGGGAGTCATGGTCGAGGACGACCGAAAAAGGTATGATTAGACCGAGGGAATGAAATTTTGAAAGAAAGAAAGATAAAGAGTAAGAGAAACAGAGTTAATTATATGAGAAGATAAAAGGATGTGGAGGAGACAAAAGAAGTATAGTGTGATTAGAAATGTTGGCACTATGTCCTCTCTAGCCTATCCCAACAGGGAAATGGCATGATGATACTTATGTATGTTATATTTATGCTCACGTAATATAAGTGGTATACAAATACAATTAATTAGGTATATATTGGGGTTCAAGGATTGTGATGCGCAAGTTAGGACTTTCTGTCTCCAACCTTTCATCATCAACTTCACTCCCACCTGTGTGTGTGTGTGATGAACCCTAAATAGTCATACCGTATCAAGATTGAGGTAACCAGCCCTTTTGGAGAAGTCATGTGATGAACTGACGGGACGTCAGGGAGCTGGGGAAACCGACCGGACCTGTCCATAAGGATTCTTCTATTTTAGGTGTAAATCAGCAGAAGCGTGTACACTTTAGTAAATGAGTTAACATGCTAATCCTGTATAGAAGGCCTGGGAAAACCACTGCACTATATTCTCATGATGAATCTATCTATCATGGGAATCATGATGCTCAGTCATACTACATGACAGGATGATGATAATTAATTAAATATTTTATTAATAATATTTCTGTTTATTACGGAATTCCACCAAGAATTGTTAATTCAGAAATTAGAAATAATTGAGGTCATAATTTGATTAACTTTTGAAATTATAAAAAACAAAAGAAAAGTATTTTTTTGTAAATAATAAAGAAACCGGCCATCAATATCAACCCCAGGTAATAAATTCGTCACTCACAAAAATAATAACACGTGAAAAGTATTATAATTAACGTGCGCAGAATTTGTTTTTTTATTTTATCAATAACAAAATGCAAAATGTATAAAAATCTCAAAAGGGACACACAAAATCTTAAATTGGGCCACATGTGGCCCACAGGCCACGATTTGGACACCCCTGGATTAACCCATCTCATTAATCGATAAGTCTTTTTGAAGGCACCCTGACAAAATCTTTATACACTAAGAGTACCATGAAATGAAAGAATTTCAGAATCACAGGTATAGTCATTCAAAGAAAACAAGTCATGGTAAAATAGATTATATAACTTATTTCATGGATATAATGTCACCTTTTTGTTTTCTGGAGTATTTCCAAAGCAGTTGTAAGATCTCCTCTACCCATTCGTTTCTTACTTTGGAATCACCCTCAATCGTGTAAGACTTGGTATCTTTTTGATGGCAGTAGGTGATCTTGAATGTGGTAGGAGTAACATTTAGAGTAGCATTAAGGACTAGATTTTTTATTCCGATGGCATCACAATATTCATAAGTCCCTTCTGAAGGTATCTAGAAAATAAATGAAATCAGTTTGTTTAACCACTTGACAGTTTTGTGACCCGAGCGTGAATCGGGCACAAAGTTTCTTTTTATACTGACGAGTCCGAGCCTCGTTCGGACAAATCTTGTTTCGACTTGTTGGGAGTGTTTCTCCCGAGCGTCGTTTGGGCAAATCTCGTTTCAACTTGTTATCTCCGAACGGAATATATTTTCGTATAGAATTTATTCGTTCACAGTTCGTCATTGTGTTACGTCGCGTGTTAAAAATCAAACTGTTAAGATTAGCAATGATACTGAATAATAGTAAAAAATATAAATGCTTGAAATGATATTTTTTAATGCTATCTATTTTCAGAAATCATAAACACCTAGAATTTTTGTTATATGTACAATAGAGGGCCGATTATTCATGGTAATTAAGGGACACTCTGGAATAATTAATAACTGATGATCCTAATTAAATTTTTATTGAGTAAAACATTTTTAGAGTTGAAATGTTTGATAAATTTTGCTAAACAAGTTGACTATTTTATATAATTTGACAGATAAAACCGCTAAACGCCGATATCATACCGCGGTCAATACATTGGAAAGCCTTAGATCCACATAAACTTCATGTTGGTGTGGATGAGGACCACGGTTTATCCAATTCACGGATAATTGAACCACGGATAATTGACGCTCTACTGAATTATTTATCTGTAACAAATTTAACTGATACAGAATGTGTTCACAGATTTTCTATTAGAAGTCTATACAAAATTAATGGGTAAACATATTAATTTTATATTGACTAGATTACTGTCACCAAAGATTGGAGACAAATGATCACTTATCATTAAAAGTGATCATTTGTCCCCAATCTTTGGTGACAGTCCCTAAAAGAAGTTAGTGTCCCAGTTTATTTTTGTCCCCGATTCAGTATTTCTTTCTGAAAGTTATAACCTACTTATTTTTTTATTACAAAAATGAAAAAAATACAAATTATCAAAGATTATGCAAGTCATAGACAAAGGTAAATGAATAGATAATCTATCGTTTCTCTTTAACTCTGAGATATCTTACTATACCACTAAAGTCACTCATTATTGTTTGGAAAATGTGAGTCATGGATCGTAAGCCAAATATCGAATTTCTCATACTTATTTTGTAGCATCGAACACTTGTCTTTTTATTTACTTCATGTGTTTAGTGTTTTATTAAATTACAGTGCGTTTTACGTTACAGTGCGTTTTACGTTCCAGGCGGATGTTTTTTTTTTAATAACTTTTAAATGAAACACAAATTTATAATTTATATTTAATTGATTGATTATATGGTCTTTACCATTATGTATGGAATATAATGTCGGTCAAGTGGCCGCCTCTGGCCGTGGCGCAAACGCGAGTTCTTTCAAGCATATTTTTCATAACATTCTCGCAGACTTCTGGTGTTATTTCAGCAATTTCTTTTTCGAATGTTGTCCTTAAGCATCGGATTATGGTTGGTTTGTTGGTGTACATCTTTCCCTTCAAGTACTCTCATAGGACATAATCGGGGGTGGTCAAATCAGGGAATCGGGGGGGTCAGTCGATATCCCCACTTTTTGACATTATTCACGTTTTAGCACGAGCTGTGTGTGATGTGGCACCATCCTGTTGGAACCACATGTGCTGTAGGCCCAATTGATCCAATTCAGACACAAGAAAGTTTACCAACATGTCACGATAGCGATCACCAGTAACTGTTACAGCATTGCCTCTAGCATCCTCAAAGAAATATGGCCCAATGATGCCACCGGCCCAAATGGTGCACCATACAGTCACTCTACAAGGGTGTAATGGTCGTTGGTGCATCAATTGAAGATTTTCAGTACCCCAATAGCGGCTATTCTGTTTATTAACAAAGCCGACCAAGTTGAAATGTGCCTTGTCACTCATGATGATTTTTTACCAAAAATGGTGGTCGTCTATACCACAAATAAGTATTG
Source organism: Odontocerum albicorne (assembly GCA_949825065.1). Taxonomy (NCBI): domain Eukaryota; kingdom Metazoa; phylum Arthropoda; class Insecta; order Trichoptera; family Odontoceridae; genus Odontocerum; species Odontocerum albicorne. The sequence goes on from OX463841.1 coordinate 46,876,422, forward strand.
GGACTATTTAAACAAAAAGGTGGTATTCCTGTATTTCCCCGCACTCACGCCCCACTTGTACATATCATATGCAGTACGGCCTACTCCACATCTGATCCTATTTAAAATACACCAGTACTTCAAAGGTAGCGAAAAGTCAAGCAATCCCACCCACAAGAGGCCATTTTTTTCCATTTCCAGCCATGCAATAGATCAGCGGTTAGTAACCAGCGGCCCGCGGGCCGCATGCGACCCACGAGGCGTCTTGATGTGGCCTGCAAGATTCACATTTAGACGCAATACTACGCGTCTCTACTTCAAAAATGCAGCTAATATAAAAAATTCTCAAGTCAAATGCATCCACAAAAATCTCATTGATTTTATTAATTAAAATAAATGTAGTAAAAATATGTAATTAATATTTTATTTTTAAAACTAAAATATTTGTACACAAACATTGTAGGTATACTGTAATGGCATATGGCCCAAGTGCGGCCCGCACTAATCCCCACGTAAAATATTTGGCCCTCTTACAACAAAAGTTTGCCGACCCATGCAATAGATCTATTTGTTCCAGAGTCTTTCAGTTTGGATGATAGACGGTAAAATAGATTGGTTGATACTATTCTAAAATACTATAATACTATTCTAAAATAATACTAATACTAAAAAATAATACTATTCTAAATTTGAATAGTGTAAAATTACTGTGGTTGGGCTTTAAGAACAAATGCTCAATGGCTGGGAACATACAAATTTGTGTAAAAAGCCAATAAACACAATAAAACAATTAAATTATTATTAGTGTAAAATTACTGTGGTTGGGCTTTTAGAACAAATGCTCAATGGCTGGGAACATACAAATTTGTGTAAAAAGCCAATAAACACAATAAAACAATTAAATTATTATTAGTGTAAAATTACTGTGGTTGGGCTTTTAGAACAAATGCTCAATGGCTGGGAACATACAAATTTGTGTAAAAAGCCAATAAACACAATAAAACAATTAAATAATTATCATAGTTTTGAACCACGTTAAAAGCTTAAGTTAAGAATATTCTTTCATATAATAGGTTGCATTAAAAGAATAAATACAGTGGAACCTTCATTTTCGAACTAAATCCATTCCTGAAGGCTATTCGAAAACGGTATTAATGTTTCCCATGAGAAGTAATATTGATTGGTTCCTTCCATTTGAGATCCCCAAAAATACACAGCGCGGACACAATTAATAGATTTAATAAATGAAAATTTTACTGCGTTTTACCTGATGGCATAAGTGGAAAGGGGTGAGACAGGTGTAGTGATGTTATTGTTCGGATAAAAACGTTAAGTGACTGTCCTGCGTTTTAAAAAATTCTGAAGTGAACATGGCACTGTCATTGAAAATGGATGTTCGAAAACCTAATCTTTCGAAATGAGAGAAATTCGAGGACCGTTTGATAAAAAATAGATTTTTACTGAATAAATTATTTGTTATGTTCTTCAAATAAAGTTAATTAATGCTTTTACTATTTGGTTAATTTATGCTAGTATTAAAAAAAAATGTCTTACGTTTGTGTCATTTTTGACTATAGCCAAAACTATCCATTTCTCGAAAAGGAAACAACGCATTCTGTATGCCCGCTTCAAGGGACCAGTCACCAAGAACTCATCATCTCTTATGAGTTCTTTTTCTTCAAGGAGCTCCAACTGTGTAGAAGACGAAAATAGTACAATTATTAGTTTTTTCAAGTTTTTATGTAATTACATAAAAAAAAGATGTCAGGTTAAACTTTTGAGTAAAAGGTTGCCAGTTCAAAATCTTCAAAGCATTACTCTCTATTTAATATATCAGTCTATTTATTCTATCTAGTTTTCGGGGATATAATAAATGTCTATGACTTAAGTCATATTTATTCTAAAAACACAATAAAAAAAATATTCGTGTATATAATACATCAATCAACAATTCCCGGGACTTACCAACAGATGGCGCCTCTAATAACAAATCCATACCATTCTCAGTTAGTACCAACCTTTAGAAGTTACGTGTCAAACTTTCATGACATTCCGACATTGTGTCAATGAGTTACAGTGGTTTTAGTGACGTTACTTTTACTATTTTCAAAACAATGGAAAAACCCGAATTTCGTGAGTTGATAAAACATTGTTTTTTAATGGGAAAAAATACCTTTCTTACTGGGTTCTTAATGGGAAAAAATACTTGAAAAGTGTTATCCGGGCTCTGCTCCGTCGAAAACAACCATTTGTCGGTGGTATGCTGATTTCAAACGCGGTCGTACAGACACAAATGATGCTGAACGCTCTGGTCGTCCAAATGAGGCTGTTACACCAGAAAACATTTAAAAAACTCGAAATCGTGATGGAAAATCGCAAAGTAAAGTTGCGTGAGATAGCTGACATCTTGAAGATATCATTTGGTAGTGTTTACACTATTTTGCATGAACATTTGGTCATGATCTTTTTTCGAAATGGGTGCCGCGTTTGCTCACAATGGAACAGAAACAACAACGTATCGATGATTCAGAGCGCTGTTTGGCACTGTTTACGCGAAATAAACAGGAGTTTTTGCATCGGTATGTGACAATGGATGAAACTTGGATCAACCACTATACTCCGGAATCAAATCGGCAGTCAGTTGAGTGGAAAGCAGCCGGTGAAAGTCGTCCGAAGCGACCAAAAACTCAATAGTCGGCCGGGAAGGTTATGACCTCTGTATTTTGGGATGCGCATGGTATAATGTTCATCGATCACCTTAAAAAGGGAAAAATTATCAATAGCGAATATTACATAGCGTTATTGGAGAGTTTGAAGGTAGAAATTGCAAAAAAATTGCCCCATATGAAAAAGAAAAAAGTTCTCTTTCATCAGGACAATGCACCGTGTCACAAGTTGATGGTAACGATGGCAAAATTGCATGAGTTGAACTTCTAATTGCTTCCTCACCCCCTTATTCTCCCGATTTGGCCATCAGCGACTATTGGCTGTTGGCAAACCTCAAAAAGATGCTCCAGGAAAAGAGATTTGGCTCCAATAAAGAAGTGATTGCCAAAACTAACGCCTATTATGAAACCAAAGATAAATCGTTCTAAACGGCTGGCAAAGAAAAGTTAGGAAAGCGTTGAAATGAATGTATCGCTCTTGAAGGAGACTATGTTGATAAATAAAGAAGAATTTTGGCAAACAAATGATGTTTTAGTAGTTAGTCCCTAGACTTATTGATCGATGTGTTAATATAACCCCACATTCGAAAAAAATATCCGTTCATATTTTGAAGAATTTCAGCACTGTGGCTAAGTGGTTGCTTAGCACTTTCGGCATTATGGGATCAATTCTCAGTGGTTCCAAAACTATTTTTACTTGAAGACCTTTTTTCATCTAAATGTATAGTTGTCCTGGCATTAGGCAGTTACCTTTTATGATGACAGTTGCTTTGTAAATTCCTCACACTAAATAGTGCTTTTTAAAGCTAAAATGCTATGTTGCTTTTCATGTAAAGCGTTAAAACAATATAATTACTAAACGTATCTTGCTCATTTAAAAAAATGTCCACAAACTCCTTTTTTTGAAGGAGTATACAACAATTCCAAGCTGTGTCTATTCAATAGAACCTCGTTAGGGTTGGTTCTCATAGACAACTGATCGGCACATATAATACTCGTAGAACCTCGTTAGGGCTGGTTCTCATAGACAACTGATCGGCACATATAATAGAACCTCGTTAGGGCTGGGTCTCATAGACAACCGATCGGCACATATAATAGAACCTCGTTAGGGTTGGTTCTCATAGACAACTGATCGGCACATATAATAGAACCTCGTTAGGGTTGGTTATCATAGACAACTGATCGGCACATATAATAGAACCTCGTTAGGGCTGGTTCTCATAGACAACTGATCGGCACATATAATTGTTCTGGTCCTTAGTTGATATTATTTGGAGATGTTAAAAACTACTCGACCCAAAGAGTTACTGCCTTCATTGGTTAGAGGAAGTATTCTATTGTACGTAATATTGAAAGAAAGAGAGAAGAAGTTAGCACACCAAGACACTTCAACATATCATAAGGGAGAACGGTGCACCTGAATCTACCTGACTGGCACACCTATGTTCAGGATTGAGATGCCTGAAGATTTATTGTGAATTAAGTTCACAATCGTGATGAACTAGACTGTTAAAGGAGTTGAAAGGTTCCAACTAGACTGGTTCTAAGTGATAAAAGCTGAATAGAACAAATACTCACTGGACAGCCAATAATATTGTCGATTGCGATAGATCCACTTATAGTCCTTAAAACTCTCTCGATGGCCAGTATCGCAGCCTCTAAGCTTTCATTGGCCTTCTCAAAATGGAGTGTTTGACTTTCATTTATGCTCTTCTGTTCTTGAACTAAATTAATGGCAGTATTTCTTAGTTTTTCTAGAAATAAGATGTACCGCGGTAAATGCAGGACTGGTTCCACGAGATATGCTGCAAACCTTTCTTCTCCTTCATTCAACTCTGCATTTTGTCGCTGAAACACAATTATTGATAAATTTAGTAATAAATAACTTTGTTATTACACTATGCAGGTTAATGAGTTCTGTTATTTGGGCAGTATGTGATGGACTAATTGAACGGGACATTGAAAGAAGGGTTACAACAGGGAACGAGGTAATAACAAGGAGCACTTAATATGAAAGTGAACCTTCGATTTGGCAGAAGAAGGATATAAGTAAGATTAATGCTGTGGAGATGCATGCACCAAAGAAAACTTGTGGAGTGTCAATGTTTGAAAGAAGGCGGAAGATATCAGATAATGAATGGATAAAATGGATGTTGGAAGTAAGGTGAAGAAAGGAGCTTTAACATGGTTAAAACCTGTGGAAAGAGTGATTGATGAAAGAATGTTTAAATAAGTATACAAGTCAGAATTGCGTGGAAGAGGTAGATCAAGGTAAACATAGTTGGATCAAGTAGACCAGATTTTGAAAGAAGTTAAAAAGACATGTATCAATAATGGAAGATTTTGCTTGAAGATCTGTTGTATCTGCCTACCCTGGAAAGGACATGGTGTGATGGTATGTACAGTACCTGGAGGTAAGTAATACACATCGGGCTTAAGAAAGAGACTGTCGGCCATAATCGGCTAACTTCGGCTTTGTAGAGCATCGTCTCTGTCCCTAGAACGCTTGACAACGACTGACAAATCGCGATGGAACACGTATATGAATAACAGAGAAGACGCTCTACAAAACCAAAGTTAGCCGATTATGGCCGACAGTCTCTTTCTTAAGCCCGATGTGTATTATTTACCGCCGGGTGCTGTATGTATATAAACGGGACGTTTTAAAAATTAGTTCACAGTAATAAAGAAATAACTTATTTTTACGATAATAGGGTTTTCATACTTATAGGTTAGGATTCGAAGTGAAGTCAGTCGTATTTTATAAACATTTTTACTCAAATATATGAAAAGGTCTAATGATTTTTTTTATAACACATGCTGAATATTAATATTTGTATCATGTATTAATCACGGTTTCCAAATGAATGGAAATGAATGTTCTTTAATAAATATAAACATTGCTGAAAACATGAAAAAAAACATCGGCCGACGTTCACAAAATGGGCAAAGTGACCACTTCTACCGAAAGCCACCGACTTACTTAACGAGAGAAGCGAGCGAACTGAGATTCTATTTCTTACGCTCCCATATACCGAAGTAGAGTGAGACGTGAAAAGCGTCGCTTCCTCACCCATAGCGGTTTTTTAGAATGAATATACCTACGTCACACACTGGCAAACGTTTGATTGTATTGATGAATTTTTTCCCGATTTTCACAAAATATCTCTGTGGCCGATAAGTGCTAATTATTATTAATATTATTTTTTCATTCAATGCGTAAATGTATTACGGAGGAATACCTATTATCTGAACCCAGTATTTATTATATTTATAGAGATATTAAAGTTTTTTGAAGCAATGTGTACTAGTTACACATCACAGGGAAGGAAGGGTTCAAATAAAATAAAAACTTTCTGATGCACCAGGTTACGTGACGCTGTCAAAAAACTGGAGTATAAAATATCAAAATTTTGAACAATAATGAAACATCCTTAACACTATAGGTAATGGCCGATGATACAACATGTGATCATTACTAGCCGATGGTACCACACGTATATCATGCTTCCACCAATGTTTATGAAAAACGGAGCTTATAGATGGTTTGGACATGGGGATAGAATGAATGATGAAATAATCACCAATCAAGTATACAAGACAGAAGTGCAAGCAAAACGTAGTGGATTCAAGTGGGTCAGATATCAAAAGAAGGTGAGATGTTTGAATAATAAGATTGTGCTTGAAATAGAAGATAAAAAGAGGTATAGCGGAGATAAATGTAGTGTAATAGAATAATAAATGAGTTTCACAAAGTTAAAGCACAAAACATTTGATAAATTACACAATAGTTTATATATGAACACTCCACCTTAAGCCTAATGTGTCACTATCACATGATGGAAAATCTACCACGGCATAGTGGTCAGTCAAAAAGTTTTGAAAGCGGAAATGAAAATACATTTTTTTGGGGGGAAATCACTTTTATTGCTCAATATAGTCTCCCATAAGATCAATACACTTGGTCCAACGATCTTCCAACTTTGTTGTCCCATCACGAAAGGGACTTTCTGGAAGGCCTGCAAAATACTCCTCTACGACGGCTATAACCTCTTCGTTTGATGAAAAATGCTTTCCACGAAGGAATTTGTTGAGGTGTGAGAACAGCCAGAAGTCAGAGGGAGCTAAATCTGGCGAATAGGGTGGATGCTGCAACAATTCGTACCCCAATTCACTGATTTTCGCGATGGTTTTTTGAGCTGTGTGAGCAGGTGCAATGTCTTGATGAAAAATGATTTTTTTCTTTTGCAAACCGGGTCTTTTTTCACATTTTTTTTCATCCAACTGGTCCAAAAGGTCACAATAATAATCAGAGTTGATTGTCTTACCAGTTTGGAGATAATCTATCAATAAAATTCCTTTTGCATCACAAAAAACTGACGCTAACACCTTCTTGGCCGATTTCTGGACACGAACTCGCTTCGGAGCCAAAGTGCCTGGTTCACACCACTCCTTAGCCTCTTGTTTTGATTCAGGATCATGGTGGTAGACCCAAGTCTCATCCATAGTGATGAATCGACGCAGAAAATCCTTTTTATCTTTTCGAAATTGCTCCAAATGTTGCTCAAAAAGTCGCATTCGAACGTGTTTTTGTTGCATTGTTAGCAAATGCGGTACCCATTATGCACACAGTTTTTTGAAACCCAAAACTTCAGCCAAAATATGCCATATTGTTCCATGTGAGATGCTTATGGTGTCAGCTATCACATCCACAGTCGATCAATGATCCTCCAAAACCATATCTTGTATTTTCGCTATGATTTCTGGTGTTATTGCACTTTTTGGACGTCCTGAGCGTGGATCGTCTTCAACGCTTGTACGGCCACGCTTAAACTCCAAAACCCATCGGTGAACTGTTGGAAATGAAGGAGAAGACTCCTTTAATACTTTCACCATCTTTGCATGGATCTCAGTAGCCGATAAACTTTCCAAAACAAAGAATTTAATCACTGCACGATATTCGGATTTTTCCATTGTTAAAAAATACACTGAAACGTCAACTTCAAATGGCTTGTAAACAAAGAATGAATAACAGATCGAAATGAAATTTTGAGTACGTTCTTATGAAAGATGAAAAATTAAAATGGCGTAGAAATTTTGGTTTTTCTACCGCTCCATAGATGTCGCTTTCAAAACTTTTTGACTAACCTATTATACAGATATGGGGAAGTTCCTAATCTAATGGCGGTTGTCCCCTTTTTCCTATCCTTAAACACAACTTTTATTTATATATTGTTTATAGTTAAGACATTAACGTTGTGGAGGTTTAAAGACATTGTAATTTGTTTTATAAAACACTGTTTATTCCACTTTTTGTAACTGTATAACTCCACCGGTTTCAAGGCTTTCAAGGGGAGCACAAACAAAACTTGTTTGTGCTCCCCTGAAGATGAGGTGAAAGCCTTGAAACCGTTAGGGTTATAAACAAGACTTATTTGTGCTCTCCTGAAGATGAGGTGAAAGCCTTGAAACCGGTAGGGTTATACCGTTACAAAAAGTGGAATAACCAATGTTTGATAACACAAATTACAACAACATTTATTTTGTAATACTACCTTGATCAAAATGTTTTAGGACCGGCCACCGTGTGGCGCTGTCAGTCACCCGATTGGAATTCTTTTTTTTGTTAGGTTACCACATCTATCATTGACACTTCCCTTCGAATTTCAGCGTCATAGCTGTCATGACATTTGTAAAAGTTACGCTGTACTGAGTACATCTACCTTTGTGCGTGTTTTCGATTTTTTACAAGTTTGAAAATGGCATCAACTGTGCATCAACGAATTTGCATTAAATTTTGTGTAAAAAACGGATTTAACGGTACGCACACCTTGGCCGAAAACCGCAAATTGACCATTAGAGAGCTGGCAGAGGACTTGAACATCGCTTATGAATCCGCTCAAGACATTTTGGTTAGTGATTTGGGCCTCAGACGTGTCGCTGCAAAACTGGTGCCGAAACACCTCAATTTCATTAAAAAAAAAGACCGCGTTGAAATCGCGAAATACATGATTTCCATGAGTTTTTGACCAAAAACAATACGAATACTATCCAGCAGCCTTCGAATTCACCTGATCTGGCTTCCTGCGACTTTTACCTGTTCAACCGACTTAAAAAACCGCTTCGCGGAACGCGTTACAGCACCTGAGAGGATGTCATGAAAAAATCGAAGACGGCTCTGATGGACATACCGAAAATTGAGTACCAGCGGTGTTTCGAGGCTTGAATAAAGCGCTGGCGTAAGTGCGTTGCAGTCGATGGGGAGTACTTTGAAGGGGACCATATCGATTTTGATTAATAAACTTGTATTTTCGATTTTATGAATAAAGTCCTAAAACTTTTTGATCAAGGTAGTATTTTGAATTTGTCAAAAATAATTGGTTTGAATCCCAAGTTAGAGCACCCTTGAGGAAAGTCTGCTATCTAAAAAAAAGTTGGTTTGAATCCCAAGTTAGAGCACCCTTGAGGAAAGTCTGCTATCTAAAAATTGTTGGTTTGAATCCCAAGTTAGAACACCCTTGAGGAAAGTCTGCTATCTAAAAAGCGCTATATGAATTGTTTTTATTTTTATTATCCTATTTGTGGTTGTTCTGATCAATTTTATGAATTATCAAACTTTTTGTCTGTAATTCACAACATTGAGTAATTTTATCTATTGGCAATGAAGATCGATAGCCGTTCAGATGAAGACCAAAGAACTCCTGGATGACTCAATGCTCCAAAATCCTGCAGAGAAACGGCCTAGATGAAAGCAACACCCAGAATCGAAGAATATACAGCATGAGAACGAGAAGAGCCGACCCCAACAGCCTACCTAGGCAATGAGTTGGGACAGTACCAGAAAGAAGAAGAATGGAGATCGATGGTAGACCAATTGAGTCAGTGGTTGAAGCACTCTACTGTGTATTTTCTGCTTCAGACTACTTAACATCAGACTATTTCTCTGGTTTATAAAATTTATTAGTTTAGTGTCCTTCTTGTCCTCACACAGTCACTACTATATATTGACATAGGCTCCTCAGGTGAAAGGATGTTATTATTTGGTCAGTCATTCTTATCTCATCATCCATATCAGGGGTCTCCAAACTACGGCCCGTAGGCCAATACCGGATATGCCTGGTATCCGGTCCGTCATAGTTTATTTTGATTACATTGTAAAATTTACAATGTAAGTAAATCATACAAAACAATAATCAGATGTTTTTATTTAACGACCAATTAAGAAACACAATAACTGACATACATAATGAAACTGAACATTTTAACTAGGCTAATCCTGACACGAAAATTTGCGCGTAATTCAAAACTACAGTATGTTGGTATGATGAGCTGGCTAAGTATTGGCCCTTGGGACTTAGTGGAGGAGTCAGTGTAGCCCTTAGGCTAAAAAGTTTGGAGACCCTTGATCTATATCATCCAAATGAGCTGGCTAGGTCTTGGCCCTTGGGACTTAGTGGAGGAGTCAGTGTGGCCCTTAGGCTAAAAAGTTTGGAGACCCCTCGTCTAGATCATCCAAATAAAAATAAACATCTGCAAAACCACAATGTGGATTGTAAGACTTGATTTTGTCAGTTTTAGATCGCAAAATTGGATTGATTCTTTTTATTGTATTGTATTACACTTTTTTGTTGACTAAACAACCTGGTTGGCTTATTGCCATGTAACAATCTCTTCTGACCAGCCAAAAAGATGTTAAAGGTCCTTAAGTCAAACCTGAGTGAAAATCTTTTTAAAAAATCTGAGTTCCAACAGGAATAAAACCCGCAACCGCCAGATTGAAAGACAGGTGTTTTACCAACTAAGCCACGGTTCTTCTTGATTTTGATTTGTATTACTCGTACGTATGTAAAAATATAAAACTCACCCAAAAAATCTCACATTCCTTAAAAATCTTATCAAAGTTTCCTTTACTTCTGTAAAATTGAGTATACATTAAGAAGTCTTTTTCCTGAAAAAAAAAAAAAACAAATGTATAGCATGCGTAAAAAAAGTTTCAAATTAATATATATATGTAACTGAAGAAGTAATCCTTCCCACCAGGTCCCTTTTGGGGTAGGTAGAAGGGATACATTTTCACAAAATTTTCATCCTTGCATACAACTTTCTACCCTTGTCCACATTCACACATGCTATTTTGTTTCTCATTCTCTTCTCATCTTTCCCTCAGTTAATTTTTTTTCATCTAACTTATTCCATTACTTTCTCAGTCTTCTCTTCCTTACTCTTCATTTGTTGTATATAATATATTTGTTTTATAAGTCTTTCTCTGTTTATTCTCTCAACCATCTCAAGATTCCTTTATTTATTTTACTTATAACATCCGTTTCTAAAAAAAATAGTCATCTATCATCGGATCTTTGTAATACTAAGTATTCTTCGTAAGGCATACATTCATTCTACTGTTATCACTCCTTTTCAATTATCAAACTTGGCTTCGTAAGGCATACATTCATTCTACTGTTATCACTCCTTTTCAATTATCAAGCTTGGCTTCGTAAGCATACATTCATTCTACTGTTATCACCATTTTTCAATTAGCAAACTTGGCTCCGTAAGGCATACATTCATTCTACTGTTATCACTCCTTTTTAATTATCAAACTTGGCTTCGTAAGGCATACATTCATTCTACTGTTATCACTCCTTTTTAATTATCAAACTTGGCTTCGTAAAACACATTCATTCTACTGTTATCACTCCTTTTCAATTATCAAGCTTGGCTTTGTAAATCATACATTCATTCTTCTGTTATCACTCCTTTTCAATTATCAAGCTTGGCTTCGTAAGGCATACATACATTCATTCTACTGTTATCACTATTTTTCAATTATCAAGCTTGGCTTTGTAAGGCATACATTCATTCTACTGTTATCACTCCTTTTCAATTATCAAGCTTGGCTTCGTAAGCATATATTCATTCTACTGTTATCACTATTTTTCAATTATCAAGCTTGGCTTCGTAAGGCATACATTCATTCTACTGTTATCACTACTTTTCAATTAGCAAGCTTGGCTTCGTAAGGCATTTCATTCTACCATTATCACTCCTTTTCAATTAGCAAGCTTGGCTTTGTAAAGCATACATTCATTCTACTGTTATCACTCCTTTTCAATTAGCAGGCTTGGCTTTGTAAGGCATACATTCATTCTACTGTTATCACTCCTTTTCAATTATCAAGCTTGGCTTCGTAAGCATACATTCATTCTACTGTTATCACCATTTTTCAATTAGCAAACTTGGCTTCGTAAGGCATTCATTCATTCTACTGTTATCACTCCTTTTTAATTATCAAACTTGGCTTCGTAAGGCACACATTCATTCTACTGTTATCACTCCTTTTCAATTATCAAGCTTGGCTTTGTAAATCATACATTCATTCTACTGCTATCACTCCTTTTCAATTATCAAGCTTGGCTTCGTAAGCATACATTCATTCTACTTTTATCACTATTTTTCAATTATCAAGCTTGGCTTTGTAAGGCATACATTCATTCTACTGTTATCACTCCTTTTCAATTAGCAAGCTTGGCTTCGTAAGCATATATTCATTCTACTGTTATCACTATTTTTCAATGATCAAGCTTGGCTTCGTAAGGCATACATTCATTCTACTGTTATCACTACTTTTCAATTAGCAAGCTTGGCTTCGTAAGACATACATTCATCCTACCATTATCACTCCTTTTCAATTAGCAAGCTTGGTTTTGTAAAGCATACATTCATTCTACTGTTATCACTCCTTTTCAATTAGCAGGCTTGGCTTTGTAAGGCATACATTCATTCAACTGATATCCCTCCTTTTCAATTAGCAAGCTTGGCTTCGTAAGGCATACATTCATCCTACCGTTATCACTCCTTTTCAATTAGCAAGCTTGGATTCGTAAGGCATACATTCATCCTACTATTATCACTCCTTTTCAATTAGCAAGCTTGGCTTTGTAAGGCATACATTCATTCTACTGTTATTACTCCTTTTCAATTAGCAAGCTTGGCTTTATAAGGCATACAGTCATTCTACTGTTATCACTCCTTTTCAATTAGCAAGCATGGCTTCGTGAGGCATACATTCATCCTACCATTATCACTCCTTTTCAATTAGCAAGCTTGGCTTCGTAAGGCATACATTCATTCTACTGTTATCGCTCCTTTTCAATTAGCTGGCTTGGCTTTGTAAGGCATACATTCATTCTACTGTTATCACTCCTTTTCAATTATCAAGCTTGGCTTCGTAAGGCATACATTCATCCTACCATTATTACTCCTTTTCAATTAGCAAGCTTGGCTTCGTAAGGCATACATTCATTCTACTGTTATCACTCCTTTTCAATTAGCAGGATTGGCTTTGTAAGGCATACATTTATTCTACTCTTATCACTCCTTTTCAATAAGCAAGCTAGGATTCGTAAGGCATACAATAATTCTACTGTTATCACTTCTTTTCAATTAGCAAGCTTGGCTTCCAACAACATGACAAAGTAGGCAACACGCACTAAACTGTGCACTATCATTTTCGAAGATTTTTCAATTGTTTCATTAACAATATTTGCACTTGCCAAATCACCTGCTCACACCCACAGCTACTTGTTCATTTTTCACCCTCGCCTTCCACCCCCAAACTGTAATTTTCTGTTCAAATTATCTTATATCATGTGTTATCATATCAAACTTAAACTTTTTAATGGCCTAAATCAACTGTAAATTATATAAATTTTTAAATGTTTAATTCAATGATTGATTGCATACAAAACAATAATGCCTTTTTCGTGTGCTTTTTTCTATATATATGTTATATATATACAAAACATATATCTAGATTTTGTTTTTTTTTTAATTCTATCCAGTGGTGGAAGTATATAATTGACATATGTGATAAGCTGGTTGACTTATATGTGATAAGCTGGTTGACCTATAGTTCGGAAATTCTAGAACGAGTCCTGTGACAGCTCACAAATTCCCCCCAATACAACCTTATGTAATGTATTTACCTAAATCACTTGGTATTTATTAGAATTGAAGCTTATATTAAAGTTGACAAAATAATTAAAATTACCGAACATCGTTACAAGGTTGTATTGGGGCAAATTTGTGAGCTGTCACAGGACTCATCCTACATTTTCTGAACTATAAGTAAGCTGTTTAGCCCTTGAGAAAAATCAAAATCAATATTAATATTTTTTTTATATACATACCAATTTACAAAATGTATCTCCAATCAATGATAGATTGAATTTAGCATCTCTTAAATTTGGCAGAAGAGATTTAAAGTGAAATGTGTGTAATTCTTCTATGCTAGAAAATAATTGTGGAACTAAACTAAATAAATTTAATTCTTCTACATTTTTATATTGAATCACATGCTTTGTTTTAATAAAGTTCAATTTTTCGACATAGCATTCTTCAGACTTTATCATTTCTTTTATTGTATCCTGTATATTCCTGTAAAAAGGTGAATATATATTAAAAAAAGTTCATCAAACATTTTAAAAAAATCATATAGGCTTTCGATGACTTGTATTAAGGCTTATTTATATTCACAATCCTTAAAACTGTGAAGGTTTGCTAGTTGCAGTATCTCGATCATATAATGAGGAGCATAAGATATATTATAACACAACTGATCATCTACGAAAACTTTGAAGGTTTGCTAGTTGCAGTATCTCGATCATATAATGAGGAGCATAAGATATATTATAACACAACTGATCTCATCTAGGAAAACTGTGAAGGTTTGCTAGTTGCAGTATCTCGATCATATAATGAGGAGCATAAGATATATTATAACACAACTGATCATCTAGGAAAACTGTGAAGGTTTGCTAGTTGCAGTATCTCGATCATATAATGAGGAGCATAAGATATATTATAACACAACTGATCATCTAGGAAAACTGTGAAGGTTTGCTAGTTGCAGTATCTCGATCATATAATGAGGAGCATAAGATATATTATAACACAACTAACTGATCATCTAGGAAAAAATAAACGGAAGAAAAGAATGTAGATAGCACCAAATGAGGACTCAATTTGTACCTCATGTTGTGTGAGTAGATACAAGATTTAAGTACATGTCAAATACAAGATTTAAGATTTGCGTATTTTACTACTACTCTGCGGGTTTCGTTTTACTATTTCTTTTTATGTGTTTGGGTTGTAGGCCTCGTGTACTTTTTAACATCTAATATGAATGGACGTCCATGTATTTCATTATTCAAGCCCAACAACACGGAAGAAGGGCACTGGGCAGACCGAGACAGAGACTTTTAGATAATGTTTAGTAGGATCTTAGTAGGCTGAGAAGGAGGGAGATTAGGAGACAATGAGGGACTGACCGGCTTGGAGAAAAATCATTAGGGAGGTTAAAGCTACACAAGAGGTAAGTAAATTTTGTATTGTATTACATTTTTTTTGTATACAGTACAGCCTAACGGATCTATTGCCATTTGGCAATCTCCTCGAATCAACCGGAAAGATGCAGAAGTGAAAATCAGATTGGAACCCTTTTAAAAATAAATTGGATTCCAAAAGAAATTGAACCCATAGCCTTTGGGTCTAAAGACAGGTGCCTTACCAACTAGGCCATGGAAGTCAGTCTCATAAATAAAGTACTGTATTATTTTATAATACTTTTGTTATGTACAATACAACCTGGCGGGTTTATTTAAACTAACCAGAAAAGTTTTTAAACAAGCCTTAAATAAAAACCAGACTTGAACACTTTTAAAAAAATCTGGATACCAATGGGAATTGACCCAAGTAATCCTCGAGTCGCAAGACAGGCTTCTTACCAACAAACCCAAGGGGATTAATTATTGACTTAAAGAATAAATCCACTTGAAAAATGACAATCCTTTTGTCTCATTTTCTCCCAGAGCCGCATTGGATTGAAAATACTATATAACAGTTTAAAGGATTTGTTTCATTATGCTCAATAGAATAAAATACTATATAACAGTTAAAAGGATTTGTTTCATTATGCTCAATAGAATAAAAATGTAATAAATGAAATTCTTTACCTTTCATGTTTGGATATTTTGACATCTAAATTTTCTTCATCATTTTTAAGTTTGACGATGCTTTGCAACTTAGTTAAATTTGTAACATCACAAGTTTTGTTTATATTGGAATTAATATTGGTTTCATCTTTTTCAAATAGCTCGGTTAGATGTTTGACATGACTGATTCCAATCATATCTAAATTATTAGTTTTATAATCTGTGTCATTTTTTTGAAACTTCTCTCTTAAAGCACGGAATTGTTCCTTTGATTTTTCATTATCTGATTCTTCTTTACTTTTCTGTGACAACGAAGGACAGATTTCATTGCTTGAGCATCTTTCAGACGTACATTTTTCAGCACCTTCAAAATCGTAAATTTCAGCAAACGATGCAACACTTATACCACATCCTAAAGGTAACCAATCCCTTAAATTTTCTTCGTCTTCTTTTGATGTGAGTTTTGTTGATTTTTTATTAGGTTTTGACTTAGATTGGATATCTTTTCTAATGTTTCTTGTGTTTGATGACACATTTTGTTGAAATATCCGTTGACTATTTTCAATTTTTTTACTGTTGTATTTTATATTTTCTGCTCCTTCATATTTTTGGATTAAATAACGTATTTTCTGTTTTCCCTCCATTTTAATGTTATTTTTTGAAATTATAAACTTATCCACATAAAACAAATACTGATCATTTCACTATGCTAGCATCCTTAGTGAATTTACAATTAGTAAATTATATACAGAATTTAATTTGTCAGCATAATATTTATCTCGCTGTCGTAACTCTATGGCAGGGGTTTTCAACCTAATTGTGGTCGCGGGCACATTTTAGATTTAGGAAAATTGTGACAGGCGAAAGCCGGATTTCTAAAAAAAAACAAGATTAAGTATTATGTGTTACATTTAATACATAATTAATAAATTATTATAAATAGTTACATTATAGTATAAATGTAAATTTTACATTTATACGCCTATGAGGGCATTTACAAAAAAAAACATTTAAAGAAAAACCATAACAGTTACAAATAAAATATACAAAACAAAAAAAGCATTTACAAAAAAAACATTAAAAGAAAAACCATACAACAAATAAAAGGTAAAATACAAAAAACAAAAAGAGCATTTACAAAAAAAGTATTAAAAGAAAAACCATACAGTTACAAATAGAATATACAAAACAAAAAGAGCATTTACAAAGAAAAGCATTAAAAGAAAAACCGTAAACTTACAAATAAAAGATAAAATATAAAAAAACAAATAGAGCATTTTCAATAAAAGCATTAAAAGAAAAAACGCACAGTTACAAATGAAATATAAAATATATAAAACAAAAAGAGCATTTACAAAAAAGTATTAAAAGAAAACCAACACAGTTACAAATAGAATATATAAAACAAAAAGAGCATTTACAAAGAAAAACATTAAAAGAAAAACCATAAACATACAAATAAAAGATAAAATATAAAAAAAACAAATAGAGCAATTTCAATAAAAGCATTAAAAGGAAAAACGTACAGTTACAAATGAAATATAAAATATATAAAACAAAATGAGCATTTACAAAAAAGCATTAAAAGAAAAGCCATTTAATTACAAATAAAAGATAAAATATAAAAAGGAAAAAGAGCTTTTACAAAAAAGCATTAAAAGAAAAACCATACTGTTGCAAATAGAAGATAAAATTTACAAAATAAAAAGAGATAAAATACAATAAAGAGTAAAACTATAGTAAGAAGTACAAAATGTGAAAGAATGGTGATAAAAAACTAGATGGAATCAACAACGAAATTATTTAAAAAAAAAACAGAAAATGAAACAAAGAGAAGAAAATAATAAACAGAAAAAAGAAACGTTTATTTTATATAAAAAAACACAAGGTGTATTTTAAAAATGACAGCTTGATTAAAATGTTATCTAACACTATGTTATCGCTACCATGGCCAACCTTGAACAAAAAGGGAATCCGAAAGGGAGGCATCAGATATTTCAAATAAATAACGAACCACAATTAGTGCGATCTTTGACATTCCATTTCACTTACTAGTTTCTCACAGTTGAGTAATTGGTAAGATGATAGTCCCAATCGTAAACAATTATCAAGGTTGGCATTTATAAGAGGAGATATGGTATATTGCATTTCACTTACTAATTTCTCACAGTTGGGAGTATAAGATGATAGTCTCAATCGGAAACAATTATCAAGGTTGGCATTTATAAGTGGAGATCTGGTATATTGCATTTCACTTACTAATTTCTCACAGTTGGGAGTATAAGATGATAGTCCCAATCGGAAACAATTATCAAGGTTGGCATTTATAAGTGGAGATCTGGTATATTGCATTTCACTTACTAATTTCTCACAGTTGGGAGTATAAGATGATAGTCCCAATCGGAAACAATTATCAAGTTTGGCATTTATAAGTGGAGATCTGGATATTGCATTTCACTTACTAATTTCTCACAGTTGGGAGTATAAGATGATAGTCCCAAACGTAAACAATTATCAAGGTTGGCATTTATAAGTGGAGATCTGGTATATTGCATTTCACTTACTAATTTCTCACAGTTGGGAGTATAAGATGATAGTCCCAATCGTAAACAATTATCAAGGTTGGCATTTATAAGTGGAGATCTGGTATATTGCATTTCACTTACTAATTTCTCACAGTTGGGAGTATAAGATGATAGTGTCCCAATCGTAAACAATCATCAAGTTTGGCATTGGTAAGTCGAGATCTGATTATTGATTTTATTACTTTCATAGTGGAAAATAAAGATTTGCATAAATATACGGAACCAAAACATGGCATATTATGCTGTAGAATCTATAGCATAATACAACATGATTTATTTTTGTTTCTTCCAGCCTTAACTTTATGTTAAATTCACTTTGTTTCATTCTTAATTAAGTGATTTGTGGTTTGCAGATGATGTTGTACTTCTTGCTAATGACAAAAATGACATTGCTGAAATGCTCAATGACATTAGTAGGGCTTAATTACAAGTGGGCCTGAAAATAAATTACAGCAAAACAAAGATCGTGAGCAACACAGTTCAGACAACACCTGTCACAGTCAATGGAAAGACAATAGAGAATGTTTCTTCTTATGTATATCTGGGACATACAACAAGACTGGGCAAGGAGAATCAAGTACGAATACATATATTTATAAAATTAATTAATTTTTTTAGCATAAAAAGAATAATATTTTTCCTACAAGCATTATTTTACAGTACGATATGTGATATATCAGTCTTATTAAAATATACAATAAGTTATATATAAATTATGATAATAAAATGCCACTTTACATAGCGCCATTTAGAGAGCACACTCTCCTCAAGGGCGCTCTAACTCGGAATACGAAACCACTATTTTTGACAGATTAAAATATTTGAAAATAAATATGTATAAGTTAAGAGTAATGATAGGAAGATGATGGCTGCGGTCATTAGATTAGGAACTTCCCCACATCTGCATATGTTTAAAAAAATATATTTGGTAAGAATACCACAGAAAATTTTCCAAAGTAAGATAAACTACAAAGAAACTGTTGTAGATCTTCCAATAAATGATAGTAACACATTCAGCAACATATAAATTAAATGCCCCAAAACAACCTTATTGGGTCATTTTGGGGCATTTAATTTATATGTTGAAGATGAAATCGACCTCAAGGTCTTAGTCTAATCTTAGGAACTAAATTATTTTGTCAACGTAAAACTAATTGTAATTAGAAACATTCATTATTTTGTCAAATAAAACTAATTTTAATTAGAAACATTCATTATTTTGTCAACGTAAAACTAATTGTAATTAGAAACATTCATTATTTTGTCAACGTAAAACTAATTGTAATTAGAAACATTCATTATTTTGTCAAATAAAACTAATTGTAATTAGAAACATTCATTATTTTGTCAAATAAAACTAATTGTAATTAGAAACATTCATTATTTTGTCAACGTAAAACTAATTGTAATTAGAAACATTAATTATTTTGTCAAATAAAACAATTGAAATTTGAAACATTCGTTATTTTGTCAAATAAAACTAATTGTAATTAGAAACACTAATTATTTTGTCAAATAAAACTAATTGTTATTAGAAACATTAATTATTTTGTCAACATAAAACTAATTGTTATTAGAAATATTCATTATTTAGTTAACATAAAATTAATTGTTATTAGGAACATTTATGATTTTATGAAAATAAAATAAATTGTTTTCGTATAACTGATACTTGACAAAATTATTCACAATTAAGCTTGCATTTTTCAGTACAATTTACTTGAAGGATATATAATTTTTTTTAAACTTACTTTGAATAACACAATGTATTTTTTATTATTTTGAAACTTCACTATGTATATCAAATCGAAATGTATTCACAATAATTTTATATTCAGGATATCATAAATATTTATTTATAAAAGTGCACATAGAACTTAATTGCAAGTGTAACTAAGACTGACATGTCTTATAAATGGAATATCGTTTTACATGTTTAAACTTGGCACTCGACCGACACATTTATCTTCAAAATACAATAAAAGTCCATTAATTCGAAATCCAAGGGACCATATTTCAAATGAAGGAAGACTTCCTTTATTTCGGGATGGCCTTCTTTTCTACATCATCTAACAATTTATTTATTTTCTTCCTGATGGTCCAAGACTTGTAAGAGTTTCAAACAGGTGCCATTTTAGGGTGTTGCTAATTTTTTTATAAAGCACAAATATATGACATATTGTATTTTTTTTATTACTTAACACACAAATACTCGTATAAAAATATTATTTTAAATTATGAAAAACGATAAATAACATCACGCATAACCTATGTTGCAAGTTGTAAATACTTTATATTTAAGATAAATTAAGTAATTCTCATGAATTATTATTTTTTTATTTATATATTTATTTTACATATGACAAGAAATATATATAATTTGCAAAAGAACAACAGGTTATTTAATTCGGACACACAATTTTAATGGATCTGGGTTTGTTGCCTTTCATTTGTCGTGTCCCCAGTAAACTAGGCTTTTGACTGTATCTCACTGAGGACATATAGCATGAAAATATAAATTGATACTTCTTTCCCATTTTGGATTATATAAAACCCCGTTGCATATTCTCATCAACCTGACAAACAGTGACACTCAATTACATATGCATACATCACGTGAAATCAAACTCCTCACATTTTATCACTCCAGACAGACTAAAACATTCATCCCACAAATATACCGCACACGAACATAAAAAAAAAACAAAATATATGTACTCGTATATATATATAAAAATATAAATATAAAACAACAAAAAACACCACACTCAAGAGCTCACACAAACCTCTTCCACAAGTCATTCCTCTTGCAAGCCCAAGTATTCAAACTCCTGGCGCAATAACAACCACGCTCCGATCGACTGCCTAAACTGTTTTCCTCCCTTTACTTTTATTGAATTCGGCACCCCATTGTATGTCATGGAAGCTAAATAGGCATACTATATTGCCTTTGGGCAAAAGATGCCTTTGGGCAAAACCCTAGGGATGGTGAACATTTGATCAGTTGCCATGGGTGTCATATGTCTCTGCTGAGTCTGCATCTTCCCTCCCTCTTGATGATAATGCCAGAGAATGGATTTGAGATGTAAATTGGCTATTTTCAGGACCCAATTCTCCCTGAAAAGCTCCGATGTGTGATACCGGGCAGGAAATTTATTAATTATTTTTATAATCAATTTTTGGGAAACCTGCAATATGTTTTTTGTCTTAAGGTGCATCCCCCCCAAACTGATATACCGTAAGAAAGTGCTGACTGACATAAGGCGAAGTATATACTTTTAAGAATATTTTCACTAAGCACATTTTAAATCATACGCAATATGTATCCTTGTTTTCTGATTTTTGTGCTCCCAGCAAAGAAACTGATCAATAAATTAATAAATGTCAACAAAGAACTGATTAAGTTTAAAATATAAACTGACTGGCAATATGCATCGAACATCACTTGATTTTCATCTCAGAATTCAAATTTGGTAAGAAAGAAAATTTTCTAATTAATATTTTAAAATAACAGGTACAAAAAATGCTAAAATTGTATTTTATTATATCCTTTCAACACTGTTTCCTTAATTCAGTCTTTTGTTAATAGGTCTTCTTTAGCACATGGATCTTACTGGTTAGTTTTCAGAAGGCATCCCCATATTTACATTCCCATATTTACATCCCCATATTTACATCCCCATATTTACAATCACAATCTTGGAATATTTCGGTATTAAATCTTTGGATATAAGAACCCCATAATTTAACCACTCGCCGGCTCTTAATGCACAGGTTGACTCGCTGCAAGAGCCGACTTTTTTCCATGATTTGCTTGAAAAATTTGGAATTATCAGAATTCATAAATATATTTTGGGAAAAAAAACGCACCATATTACGAAGTTCAGTTTTTCGAATTACCGGTATAATTTATTAAGAAAAGTGGTCTTCAGGACCTGGAAAATGTCGAAAAATACTAATTAAGAATTATCGTTGTTCTAATTAACGGACTTTTACTGCTAACCATTCCAATGAACTCTTGTTTGAATACATGTATAAACTTGAAATTTTTATCCTTAGCAATAAATCGAGATATATAGTGTTATCAGATAAAATTTAAAGTGTTAACATCCTTAAGTAAATATATAAACAGTTTGATTAATTCTTAGAAGTCTGTCCTGTCCTTAAGTAAATATATAAACAGTTTGATTAATTCTTAGAAGTCTGTCCTAACGCACGTAATATACATACTCAGGAATCCCATTAAATAGAAGATTATTTTATTTTCATTATCATTATAGATAAGCAGCAACTCTCATATGTTCATGAATTAAAAGCAATAAAATGTGATACGCCCATAGGCCTCACCTATCTACCAGTCACCCGTCGTGATGAGATTCGCCGATTCCAGTTGCAACTGCAACGGAAACGGGGTGGTACCGACGAGTTGGGCAAATTATGGACATGATAAGCGGACCACTTACGCTGGCCAAAAAAGCATCGATGGTTGTTATAAGAAAGGGGACCCGGATCAACAAGATTCGATTATCCATCTGACTGCCTTGCTGAAAGGAACTCTCTGATTGACTACCTACAAGACTGATCTTCACTTCACTTGAGATCCATGCCTACCCTAGCGTGAAGCTAGTAAAAACAACTGCCAGTTCTAGCCGAGGATCAGTCCCCAGTCAACAGCCAAGACGTCTCCATGAAAGTTCTCCAGTTTTTTTTTCACGTAGCTGACTTCCCCAGATGTCTTCATCCTTCCTAGACCTGCGTTGCCGCTTGTGAGACCCGCTCTGTCATCCTGCCTTAACCTGCATTGCCGCCTGCTAGACCTGCCTTGTCGTCGTGCATGGACCAGCCTTGCCGCCCATCTAGACCCACTCTGCAGTCCTGTCTGGACCTGCGTTGCGGCCTGCGTAAGCAGCTTTGTCGTCCTGCATGGACTTGCGTTGCCACCTGCTGAAGCCACCCTGCCCGGACTAGTATTGCCGCCCACCTAGAGCCGCCCTGCCTAGACCTGCGTTGTCACCTGCTAGAACTGACCTGCCGTCTTGCCCAGATCAGCATTGCTGCCCATCTAGAGCCAGCGCCCTGCCCAGACCAGCATTGCCATCTGCTAGAGCCGCCCTACTATCCTACCCAGACCAGCATTTCCACCAATCTAGAGCCGCTCTGCCGTCCTGCCTAGACCTGCGTTGCCGTCTGCTAGAGCTTAAGTTACTGGAATTGATTAACCTATTACTCGAATTCTCCCGTATGATTGGGTAATGAGCATAGTCATTCATATTTGGTGACAATATGAGCATTAGCCTTTAAAAAGCATTATAACCTTTTAAAAATTCTCATAAAGAGCATTTTTGTTTGTTTGAACCATCAATCTGTAACCTTTCTTTTTGTTGACTTTTTTCTCTCAATCAACAGTTGAACTTTTAATTCTAAATTCCAATAACTATTTACATAGTGAGGTCCAAAGGTCCAAAACGGGAAAAAGTTACATAGGGATAAAATGAAACAAAAAAAATTATTAAAGTCAACCGGTAATTCAACACATTTTTAGAATGATGAATTAATTTTCAAATAGATACCACGCCATTTCTCTGTTGGAGTAGGCAGAGAGAACAGTGTGCCAGCATTTCCACATCCGTACACACAATTCCTATAATTATTTCCATGACTTGACGTTTCTTACTTTCATAATATTATTCACTTGATCCAACCACACATTCTTTGGTCTTTCTCTATCACGCCTTCCTCTCACTTTAGTTTTGATAGCCTTTTTTCATTCATTTGTGTACATCCAAAACCATCTCGGAGTGCTCTTTTTCATCTTATTCAACATGTCAGTCTTAACATGACAATTCTTGTGTTCAGGTGCCCAACGGTAAAAAGCTAAAAAGCGGAATATAAGAATTCTCGTGTTAACATAGTCTGCGCTTAAATTGCGGGTCTGGATAAAAGTCGTGTTCAAAAAAATATTTTGCTAGTGACTGCTACGAACCCATAAATTACGTCACATAGTAACTAGCGACAAATCAAAGTATCCGACTAGACCAAAGATTCCCAAAGTGATCTATATGGACCCCCAAGGGTAGATTTTGACTTGCAGGGGGTCTATGTCAGCGAGAAAATAAAATGGGGGTGCACGAGATGTAAATGGGGGTACACGTGAGCGGATCCCATTTAGGCAGATCATCATCGATATTTAGGCATTCCGTAAACGTCTTATTACACCTAACACAGATTGTGTGTACATAATACTTATATTAGACATAGAAAAGACTTAAATGAAGAAATTAAATGTAAATCACTGAACGTTGAGATTTAATGCTATACTTCACTAATTTGAAACCAAATATTGAACCATTGAAACCAAGTATTGAACCATTGAAACCAAGTATTGAACCATTGAAACCAAGTATTGAACCATTGAAACCAAGTATTGAACCATTGAAACCAAGTATTGAACCAGCGCATCAAGTTCATTCCTCTCATTAACAGTATTATTTTTGTATTAATTGTATGGTATGTAAGAATTTTACTACGTTCAGATTTGTTTCGTTCCAAAGTCAAATAATTACTTGCATTTTGTGTCTTTTCAATAAAGGTATGAATAAAAAATGTACATGTTTTTCTGTTTTTACAATTGTCCACTCTACGAAAAACCTTATCAAGATGAACAGCACTGTGTCAGCTGTCAAAAACACATTTGAAGTTAATAAGTTTAGGAAAAATCAATATTAGGCAGGCTGGGGGTCTACGAAAAAAAACAAAATAAAAAAAAATCGGCAAGTGATCTACGGCAGTGTTCCCCAACCTTTTTAGACCTGTGGACCGGTAAAAAAAGGAAATTTTTTTCGCGGACCACTAATACTGAAATAAAAATGTTTTTTTTATTTAATATTTTTTTAATCTTATATTGTGACAGATGGACATATATAACTATAATTGACAATATCCATATAACAGTTAAACAGTTTTAATTGTAACATTGTCTGATACAATTAAAATTGAACAAAAACAATGGGGTTTTTGCAACAAACTAATGCGAAACCTGCTGTTGATCTTTGCTAATATATTGGATATTCTTGGCTGCAGTGCTGTCTATGACAGACGAAGTGCTGCATTCACGTCCAGTCTATTCCTTTGTTTCGATTTTATTAAGGACCTGGATGAAAATCCTATATTTAATATTTTTGCATGGCGGATTTCTTGAAATTTGGCATACTGTTTGCGGCCCGGCGGAAAGTCTCTGCGGCCCGGCACCAGGCCGCGGACCACCGGTTGGGGAACACTGCTCTATGGGGTGAAAAATTTTGGGAAACTATGGTGTAAACCGTGTCCTGTGTGTGTGCCGCTCATAAAACACGCAATGAAACTCGATACTTATGTGTCCATAGTAACGTTCCACTACATAAAGATTCCTGTTATGAACGATACCACACACTTATAAACTATTAGCTAGCTGTGATAAGAGTTTTTTTTAACTGATATTTACATCATAAGATATTTACATCATAAGATATTTACATCATAAGATATTTACATCATAAGATATTTACATCATAAGATATTTACATCATAAGATATTCACATCATAAGATATTTACATCATAAGATATTTACATCATAAGATATTCACATCATAAGATATTTACATCATAAGATATTTACATCATAAGATATTTACATCATAAGATATTTTCCT
The DNA here is from genome assembly GCA_949825065.1 of Odontocerum albicorne. Classification (NCBI taxonomy): domain Eukaryota; kingdom Metazoa; phylum Arthropoda; class Insecta; order Trichoptera; family Odontoceridae; genus Odontocerum; species Odontocerum albicorne. The sequence continues at coordinate 46,902,337 of OX463841.1, forward strand.
ATAAATAAAACTATGATGATAATAACATTTTTAATTCTTCTTCTTATTATTTTAGGCCTGTAATGGTCCTGCATCATTGTTTGCCTCTTGTGACGTCGACTGCCAGCTGTCTTTCCACCTTTTGGGAGATCGTCCTGGAGGTCTGCTTGCTTGGGGGGTACCGTCCCTGGCCATTCTTACGGCTTTTGGTTCCGCCATTTTGGATACATGTTCATTTCAGAACCTTCTTCTCTGTCGTCCCCATGTGACAATATCTTCAACTTCGCACGTCCTTCAGATTTCTGTGTTTCGTACTCTATCAAGAAGGGTTTTACCAGCGATACTCCTGAGTACCTTCATTTTGCTGGTTCGAAGGAGATTTTTGGTTCTGACTGTGTCAGCTCTGGACTCTATGCTGTATGTTATTATGGGGCGGACACAGGACACATTTTTAATTGAGTGTTTTAAAGCAATTTTTTTTAAATTTTGATGTACAAGAAAAGAATCTACAGATATACTGGTGAGTACAAATAAAGAAGAAACGTTTAAATCCGATAAAATCTGTAAAAGTTATGCAAATTTTAGCGAGTACCTCAAGTAATCGGTGATATAGTGAAAAAAGGCTCTTTTCCAGCCTCGAGCGACTGTGTAACGTAACCGCTTGCAATGTGTTAAGGTCTCATTCATCAAATTGTCCCCTCATGCATTTTTCTCAGTGTACACATTTTTATGGCTCCTTTCAGTCTTTATCAATACCACTGGAAAAAATATTCAGAAGTTTCAGAAGTAGGGGCTTCTGATGATCTGCCTTGACGAATATCATCTTAAATAAATTCTCTGTCTCAACCCAATATTTTTACCGTACACAGCATGTGTCTTTAAATGTCTTTTAATTTCTATTAGAATAGAATATTCCGATAGAAATTAAATGTCTTAATTTCTATCGGACTTTTCCCTTTTTTTGAAAGAAACTTGATAACCGCGAAATATTAATTTTTTAACACTTAAAAATATAACGAAACCATACGGTAGGTGTCTTCAGTATTGTATCTGTCTATACACACTCAAGCTTGTTGAGGCCAGAAACTTTTTAAGTAAATTTTACCTATTTCGTACTAAATTTGACAAAAGATCAGTTATAAAAAGATAGTAGTATATAATCCAAATCATTACATTAGCCATCAAAAATTAAACTGGAAAGGTGTTGAATATGCAGTGATTAAAAAAATGAACATAATAAATTTTTATTGAAGGGAAACTTGGGGCTGGCGTTGGTCGGGTGGTTATAGCGCAATACATTGGTCCTAAGGCCTAGACTCACATAGCTTCTCCCACCCCACCATGCTTCTCATACCTCCACGTGGGGACCGGCGGGCAACGGATTTGAGGGGGAAGTTGATGGTAACCAATCTGTCGGGGGATCCAAAAAGTACGGCTAAAGTGAGAAGCAGTGAGCGTCTGTCTCGCATGTTAGTGGTGGCTCACAAATGGTGAGTGTTGGCAACTCGACGTATTCGGGTAATAGTCGCATACACCATATCTAAATGGGTATCCAGGCTCATTAGTTTAATCCGATAGTTGGCCATTAGCGTTCTGCTGCATCTGCTATCCGATAGTTGGTAATAGCAGATGCAGACCTAACACAGTTAGTTGGGTCACTCTGGTTCCACGTCTGACGACTATCGGTGGATAAAATATATACAGTCAAACAAACCAAAGCTTCATTGAAAAATGTAAGGAAAGGTGTACCAGACTGTCGTTGGACCCGCAATTATGTATGACTCAGAATGCTGGACTATGTACAGCTCCTACTCTAGGCAACTTGAAACAGCAGAAATACGAATGCTGAGGTGGTTGGCAGGAGTATCACTAAAAGATAAAATTAAGAGCTCACGCATTGTGGTAGCCTGGGGATCACTGACATAAATAGTAAGCGGGAAGAGCGACAGCTGAGATGGTACGGGCACATAAGACGGAGACCACCAGACCATACTGTAAATCAGCCAATGTCTGTGGATCTTCCTCGACAGCTGTCCAGATTAAGTCAGCTGTCTGGATGACTCAATGCTCCAAAATCCTGCAGAGAAACGGCCTAGATGGAAGTGACACCCAGAACCGAAGAATATACAGCCTGAGAACGAGAAGAGCCGACCCCAACAGCCTACCTAGTCAATGAGTTGGGACAGTGCCAGGAAGAAGAAGAAAGAAGGAAACTTGGGGCTGATGGCATTTTTTCTGATGGTTGTAGAGACCAATTTTCAATCCACAGATACAGCTATACCCCTTCGACTTCTGGTCTATGCTTTGCCCTATTTCACTTGAATTCAACACTTTTGAAGTGTCTGAGAAGCCCTGCATCTTACCTCAAAGAGGAATGACTGATCATAGAATGTTCAATGCTGTCCAGGTGGCATAAACCTAGCCAGAAGATATATATCTTTGACACAAAGTTCTCTAGTCAGTTTTAATAAGTTGCTAAGAAACAAGTTTTATATTCCTTAGAAAGAGGCATGTTTGATTTCTACCTATTCATATACCTGCCATAAATTATAATTCATTGCTCAGGTTGAACCAATTTTTGATTGCGTATAAACAATTTTTAGTGATTTTAGGAATATTATAGTATTCAACACAGCACTCAGTTTAAAGGTAGATATAACTTTAAGGTAGTTGATGACTTGACCTACCTGAGATCCACCATAACTAAGGAAAATGAAGAACACATAGAGATCAAACGAAGGATTGCGACAGGAAACAAAACATTCTTCTCTCTTCTCCCACTGCTTAAATCAAGAAGTGTCCATAGAAAAACAAAAATCACCTTATACAAGACCATAATTAGGACAGTAGTGACATACGGGTGTGAAGGGTGGACAATGACAGCAAGATCCGCAGAGATGCTGGACGCATTTGAGAGGAGAGTGTTACGTAAAATACTGGGGCTCGTGAACGATGGCGAAACCTGGAGAGTAAGATACAATGATGAGTTGTATAACATCTATAAAGCTCCCACGCTCTCTGTACATGCCAGACTGAACAGGCTGAGATGGGCTGGGCATGTGCAGAGAATGCTGTCATCACGTGTACCTAAGAGGATTCTTGAGGGACCTCCGGGAGGAAGAAGAAAGGTCGGTAGACCTAGGTTGCGTGGGAGGATGAAGTGAAAAAGGATGCGGCCCAACTACTACAAGTGATAGATTGGAAGGCCGCGACAGGAGACAGGAGGAGTTGGAGGCGAGGATTGATGGAGGCCAAGGCCCGATATGAGCTGTAGAGCCATCGAAGAAGAAGAAGATAATATTCAGGATTTTCTTAGCTGACTTAATTTAATTTAGGTTCTTGTGTAATACAAATTTAGGTGGATTTTATTATGTTCTTAGGTTGCTAGTTACTATACTTAGAAAGAGGCAAGTTTGATTTCAACCGATTCATATAAATAATAAATAAAAATTTAAACGTCTTAAATAAAAATTTATTACTCAGGTTCTACCAATTTTTGGTTGGATATAAACAATTTTTAGTGATTTTAGGTATATTGTAAAATTCAGCATGTTCATAATTAACTTAATTAATTAATTCAGGTTATTGTGTAATACAAATTAACCCTTTGACAACCGCCATGTGAAAATTGAAACTAACCACACAAACCAGCATGTTTTTGTCTATTTCTCTTGTCAAATGTCATCATGCTTTAAAAATTTAATATGAAATCACACAGGAGTCTGATTTGAGAAAAATAAAGACTTACTTACTCAACAATAATGCTGAATTCATATTTTTATATGAGATTCAAAAAAATATTTTGATTAACAGTCAAAAATGAAGTTATAATTAAAATTCAATTATAATTTTGTAATTTTTTCTTCACGTATGAAAAAACTACACAATAAAAACATAAAATAAAATTAAAAAAACACAATTATTTGGAAAAATCATTTTTACAATGGAAATCAATGAAGCAATCTTCATTATGTAGGGAGACCTGGCATATCCTGCATTCCCACCGACAATCCTTGTTCAGGCCTTTGGCCTTACATACTATACATTTTCTGGTAACATACTTTTTCCACCAGCATTGCCATGGACTTTATAAATAAGGAAAGTGGTAGTTTCTTCCTTGTAGCCTGAGAGGAGTGTCAGAGGTCCCTGACCTATTCACCAGATGCCGAGTGTGGGATCCTGGACTGTGACTACTTCTTCATTACTTGGCCCGGTGGTTGAAATGTTCCCTTCACCCGATTCATCTTCCGAATCTGAAGCATTCTTGTCTGAAACTGGTTCTTCTTCATCCTCACTATAGAAGTCTTTCGTCTTCATATTCCCCACAATCTGACTCGCCTAATACATTATATAACTCGTTTTCACTCAATTTTTCCAGTTCAAGAAATGTGTATGAGCGCTATTTTAAATATTGAGTAAATAAATCGATCTTTGTATTACAAATTTCTTTATTTTTTGTTTGAATGCTTGTTAAACGGAAAATTTACCATTAAACTTTAGTATTTTTTCGGTAGATGTCAATTAATGTTTTTGCGGTAGATGTCAAAGTAAGTCAGAAAAAATATATACATTATGACATTGTCATAGCCCGAGGAAATCTCGGGCTTGGTTGTCAAAGGGTTAAGACAGGTTTTATTAAGTTATTATTTTACTATCTTTGGAACTATATGAATTTAAGATTGTTTTTAGTCCTTCTACTCGCAAGTGGTTTTGGAATACTGTAATTTTCTATATCTTCCTAATAGATTTACTTTAATTCAGGCTCTTGTATTATGAATTTTAGACAGTTTTTATTGAGTTCTAGGTTTATTAACTTTAAAGTTTTATTCATACTGTTATAGTTTATTAAGTATAAAGTTATAACAGTATGAATAAAAGCTTATTGGTATAAAGTTTGTCACAGTATGAAAAAAAGCTTATTAATATAAAGTTCCTAACAGCATGAAAAATAACTTATTGATATAAAGTTTGTAACAGTATGAAAAAAATTTATTGATATGAAGTTTGTAACAGTATGAAAAAAGGTTATTGAGCAAAAAATGCAATTTAAATACTTAAGTATGAACATCTCCAGTCAAAATGATCTCTATGATAAAGTATGGAAGCCACAACACCTGGTTATCTAAAAGATAGTTAGAAAAACATGTGCACATCATTAGTAAAATTCGAACAAGACCAAAGTACCTCATTCGAAATGGTTTGTAAAACCATCACAGGAGAGTCTCTTAGGTATAGGGTCAGAAACTGTCACATCCGACAGATCTACAGCACAGATGACGCGGAAGGAGAAGGTGGTACTGGCATGATAATTTGGATAGGAAGGGAAGTGACAAAATCCCAAACACGAGATCCCTGTAGGAATATCGCTTACCAGGAAGGTCGTCAAAAATGTGGAAAAACAGCTGGTGATTTTTCTCTCAGGAATGATTTTGTCAACATAACAGATCCAAGATCTACGACAAGATGAAGTATGCAAAAAGGTCAATATTGAAGAAAGAACAAAAAGCGTATTAATTTTTCAACAAAATTTATTTTTCATCAACAAAATATAGTTTATAAATATGTAGAAAAAATAAAAGGCAGAAATCCTGTTTTGTAAAATTAACGAATATATTTTCTTTTCAGCATGATTTTTCAATGCATAATAATTTACAAACAAGAATTTGTTTTATACTAAATACTTGTAGAATTTTTATACTAAATATTTGTAGAATTTTCGATTAGAACACAAATTATTGACTAGAATTTTTTGTAAAAAACCTTAACTTAATATTGCTACCAAGAATAAAAAAGCTTTATTTGGTTGAAATAGGAAATATGATATAATTACCAAATTTATCACAGTCAAACTTAAAGAAAAGCAAATTACAATAGAGCGCTGATTATCCGGGCTTAATTATCCGTGAGTTGGATAAATCATTGTTCGAATGTCCAATGTTTAGTAATATCGAAAAATATTTTTTCCCTAATTTTTAACAAACTTCCACGTTTTGAAAATTACAAAGCAATGACCTTAACTGTTATAAAATCTTTAGTTTACGTTATACAAATTGACAAACGCTAGTAAATTGGTGAAGTTTACCGGTGTCCACACCAACATGAAAATATGTGAATCCGGAACTTCCTAATGTAATTGCCACAGTATGATACCGGCATTTAACAGTTGTATCTATCAAACATTGAGAAAATTTGTTCGTGTGCTCATCTTGCGGAAAAAAATATATCTAGCACTTTAACTCTTAAAATGTTTAACTCTACAAGAACTTAATTTGGATTAATCATATTTTCAATTATTCGGGTTCGAGTGTCCCCCAATTAGCACGAATAATAGGAGCTCTACTATATTTAACTAAAATTGTAAATAATTAAAACTAGTTTTTTTTTTATTTCTTATTTTCTTTGGTACATACAACAAACATGCTGCCTTTTTATACCTCATAATTCAATAGTATGATAAAAGCAAGTGAAAAAATTCTGCACTAAATAGCCCAGTCAGTTGTATTATGCTTGTAAGCTATGTTCTGTTATGTTCAGTTGTATTATGTTCTGCACTAAATAGATTTTTCATTTAATGAATTATAAATGAAAACACTTGCAGTGTTGCTATGTAAACAACGTACAAAGTCAACATAATGCACTTTATTATAAGAGAAATTGTAGTATCATTACTACTTTTTACTTAGAATATTTGAATAGTATGCAACTTTGGATTTCAAAGTAGCTGTCGCTTTTTCAAAGAAGGTTGTACAACTCTGGTGATATTAGGGTAGTTTGAAAAGTTTGGGGAGTAGCGAAATACCTATCATTAGGACGGGATGAGTTTTCACAGGAGCTTTGAAGATCTTTTGTTTTCATGTTGGATAGTTCATTTTTGTTTTTGCTGGAGCATCAATCAGCTTAGTCTTCTCACTGAATAGTGTTATTGTTGAAGCAAGGATAAAGTTATTTGGTGGGATGGGCAAAGATTTTAAAGATACATGGAGAGGTTGTTTTACCCGCCGAGAGGGCTTGCCATTTGACACAAATAAATAAACTCGCCGTAATGTGACAAACATATGAACTTGGCAATTAGAATTATATTTCCTAGCCATAAATTATTAATTTAAAAAGAAAAACAATTTTGGAAAATTTTCATGAAATGGCGCCACAATCATAAAGAAACATCAATTACTGCTCAAGCAACCAATATCATTCCTCGAGCAGCCTCTGTCATAATTTTAGCCAGATACAATGCATGTTTGACAGCTATCTGAATCGATCACTTTGATATTTGACACAATAATAGAAAAAAAACTACTTCTGTGCAGTTATAAAACATTTTTATTTGAAGAAGTTAACAGCTGCGCAGATCAAAGTCAAGTTGAATAATATTCACGAGGACTCTACACCAACATTGAAGACTGTTTATTCCTAAATAAATCAGTTTAAACGTGGCCATACATGCACTGAAGAAAAATTTCGCCAATTGGGTTCACCACGGAGAAAATTATTGAAAAAATCTATGGTGTCGTAATGGAAGACTGCCGAATGCATATGCACGAGATTGCTGAGACATAGACAGAATATTGCGTAAAAGCTATCTACGCGATTGTTGGCTGTCAACCAAAAACACACTCGAAAGGACATTTCAATACAATGTTTGGCGATGTTTAATCGCAATCTAAAGGACTCTGCATCAATTCGTGACTATAGATAAAATTTGGATCAACCAGTACACACCAGAGTCTAAACAGCAGTCAAAACAATGAACAACAACTGATGAAATTACGCCGAAGAATATGAAGACCTTTTTATCAGCTGGGAAGGTGGTGGCCACTGTTTTTGGGGTTCTCAAGGAGTTATCTTGATTGATTACTTTAAAAAGGGCAAACAATATCGGGAGTCTATTATGTGACATTATTGGACCGTTTAATAGACAAATTGAAGGAAAAATGATCAAGATTGGCATGCAAAAAGGTGCCCTCCAACCGAGGAAAAAACGCCATCCCACAAATTAACCATCGCAATGGCAAAACTGCATAAATTACGCTTTTCACCCACCCTAGACTTGGCTCCCTGGGACTTTTCTCTATTCTCCAAATTAAAACAATTGGCTCGGTGAGAAGAAATTTTTGTTGAATAAAGATATCATCGCCGCAGTCAATGATTATTTTACAAAGTTTGACAAAACCTATTTATCAGACAGGATGTAAAAATCGAAAAATCGTTGGACCGATTGTGTAGCCCTCAAAAGAGACTTAAAATATAAAATAAATATATCTAATAAATTTCCTGGTTTTTCTCCAAACTATTCTTATTTCCCACGTATGGGTATGTCACTGTTGAAATAAATAAAATTTGACATGTTTTTTACTTACAAAGTAATAAAATTATGAATTTTACAAATTAATAAATTAAATTGAAGTTTTCTACAAAATACTTTACTTATTTATTTACATTAATCTAACAGCAAACGACAATGTTTGCAAATATCACTTCACGATTTGGTCACCATTTTATATCACTAATGCTGTTCAATTATGATTTTTCAATACACAAAAATATATTGGGTGTTAACATAAGTTGTGTCCGTTTTTTTACAATTTAAAAATGAGCACCAAAAGTAAAACAAAATGGTAAAGGTTTATACGTCATTCGAAAGAAAATTTTCTGCTTTACAAGATATTGTGTTTGCTTTTACGTTACATATATTATTTTATTTGATTACAAGCCTTCAAAATGGAATGTCAAGTAGACGAAAGTGAGCTTTTCGACACAACTTATGTTAACACCTAATTCTTCAACTTTTGAATTTTTAGTGTTAACATTTCCTTGATTGGTGATCATTCGACATACCATGTAGTACGATGTGGAAACCTCTTCTTGCTCTTTATTTCACCCGAAACCCCACGAAGTGAAGAATCTGAAAAACATCATTAATATAATTTGCACATTGAAATTTTTTTACTACATTACCAAATTTAAATGCATAAAAATAGTAAGCCATAATGTATAAATATAATATTACTAAATAAGTATGTTTTTTAATCAGATCAAAATATCACTCAAGTGATATATCTGAATATGTGATTTTTTATTACTTTTTCAAACTTATAGTTTTGGTTTTTGTACGAGAGTTGATAAAAAAAAGGTTTTTTATTTTATTTCGTGAGCTGCTTGTTTTGATTGATTCTACCTTTTTTCCTCAAGCTGGCGACACTGTTTCTGGTATATATTTCAATATTCAGCCATATTGGATGGGTAGCGATTTTTTCATTTTGAAAATTACTGGAAAAAGATTTTTATGAAGTTTTACACCGTCCGCACTACTGAATGAACTGCCTGCATATTTTACATTCTACATCGTCATCCAATTTTACATTTTACATCATCATCCAATTTTACATTCTACATTTACATCAAATTTTACATTCTATATTGTCATCCAATTTTACATTCTACACCGTCATCCAATTTTACATCGTCATCCAATTTTACATTTTACATCGTCATCCAATTTTACATTTTATATCATCATCCAATTTTACATTCTACATCGTCATCCAATTTTACATTTAAATCCTCATCCAATTTTACATTTTACATCGTCATCCAATTTTACATTCTACATCGTCATCCAATTTTACATTCTACATCGTCATCCAATTTTACATTCTACATCGTCATCCTATTTTACATTCTACATCGTCATCCAATTTTACTTTCTACATCGTCATCCAATTTTACGCTCTACATCATCATCCAATTTCTATTTTTTTATATAATTCCATTCTTAAAAATGTTGTCGCTAAAAGTGTACTTTTGTTGGGTATTTTATTATGTAACAAAATGCGTAACTACAGATAACCTGTGTGCAACTGTCTATCATCAACTAAGATCGAAGACATGATGGTAACCATAGATCCTTATATAAATATTATATATTGTTTATGCTCAGCATAAACATAGACGCGCTCTTGTGAGTTGGCTGAAGTACGTGTAAAATGTAATTTTGAGATTTGTATCCAACAAAAAACTTTACAATAAAATTTATTTAAAAGAATAAAATCACATTTTATTCAACTATTGTAAATATGTGAGACAATTGGTCGTCCCGGTTGATAATTTATGGAACATAAAAACTTCAAGTAAAATAGAAGACAATCTCGTATATACTGGACATCTGGCAACCCTGCCTTATACGATAAACTAAACTGGCACCCTTTATTTTTAGTTTAGTTTGAGAATCAAACTCGAAACATCTATGTAAGATGTGAGGCATTCTACTAACTTATCCACAGTGCTTGTTGTAATTTATCTTAAAGAACAAAAAACTGTAAATAGGAAATAAACTTAATTTGATTCATAAAAAAATATATCATTTAACAAAGTAGTAAACAGATCACCAATATTCCATAATTTAAAAGTAATTTTTTGAACCAAAAACATTATGCCCATCAAAGCAACCAAAACATTTATATATTATATACGAGTATATGTGGATCAAACTCGTTTTATAATATATTATACTTTTACAAATGTGCAGAAGTAATAAGCATTGCGAACCAGGGCGAAACACTAAAACAGATGATTTTTACTCACCTTTACCAGTACACAGTATAAAAAATTTGACGCTTTCAATACAAAATAGAAAAAAATGAATAAAAAAAACAAACTGCATGAAAATAGAAAGGCTAATCTTGGTATTTCAAAATGAATATACAATACAAAAAAAGAATTCCTTTGAGAATCAAATGAATCTCGGGTAAATTTTCAAAATGAAAAAAGTCCAAAATATGTTAGACAATACCCTACAGTTTTAGAATCAATAGATATCGTTGGCCTAACTATAAGAAAACGTAACTCCATATGAATAACTTTACAGGAGATAGCAAAAACGTCACAGTTTGTCCTATGTAAACTTAAACATTGTTTTTTAAATATATCTGATTGATTAAAAGTTTTTTTATCAATCAAATATATTTAAAAAACAAAGTTTAAGTTTAAATAGGTTAAAATGTGACATTTTTGCTCTCTCCTGTAAAGTTACTCATATGGAGTTACGTGTTCTTATAGTTAGGCCGACAATATGTAAAAAAATATAGAACTTCTCTTTAACAAATTGAAATATTTTGATAGAAGAAATAAATACCAATGTAATTTATTGACATATTATTCGAGTTCAAATCAAGAGTTCCCAAAGTGGTCGATATCGACCCCCTGGGGTCGATTTGATCTTTCTAGGGGTTGATAGTTTCAATAAAAAAAATTGGGGGTCGACGATAGCAAAAATAGACCCCTTACTACTGCTATTTGTTTGTTACTTCAAAATATCTATGATTCCAATAGGTACCTAATTAAGAATATTTGTACTTCTTTTGAATTTAAATATTTATTTCATAAAAAATGTCAAAAATAAAATAAAACTCTGCTCGTATTTTTTTGCTTTAACTTTCATCAGCACAAATTTCAATATTAAATATTGCACAAGATAATGCCATAATCCGTATTCCTTTTATCTTTTTCAATCCTTAATTGCAAGTGATTAAAATGAAAAGTTTGATATCTATAGTTCGGAAAATCTAGGATGAGTCTTGCGACAGCTCACAAATTTGCCCCAATACAACCTTGTAACGATGTTCAGTAATTTTAATTATTTTATCAACTTAAATATACGCCTCAATTATAATAAATAGCAAGTTATTTAGATAAATACATTACATTAGGTTGTATTGGGGCAAATTTGTGAGTTGTCACAGGACTCATCCTAGAATTTCCGAACTATAGTGAAATATTTAACATCGAGTACTGTACAAACTTATTAATTTGTGTAAGTAAAGTAAATGACTAGGGGGTCGAAAGTAAATGACTAGGAGGTCGACGGTTTTAAAAATTTTTGGTAAAGGGGTCTGCGGCCGAAAAAAGTTTGGGAACTCTTGGTTTAAATGAAGATCTTGACATGATGTGGGAACTCTAAGAACAACAATGAAAATAATTAATTAATATATATGAACAGAAAATTGACAACTTTCTGTAGGAAAAAAAGGAATAAATACACAATTGATTTTATATCAATCAACTAGAAAATGATAAGAATTGAGAAAGGAATTGTAATTGTAATAAATTAATAATGATAAAAACATGGAAAAAAGCAAAATGTTTCCAAATGATTTGCTGGACAAGAAACAACACAAAGTATAGTGAGCAACTGATCCAACAATGCTAACAAAATTCCTTCTCCATTATGTTGCCGTTTCCCTCAGCACACTCTTCTACTGGGACATTGCAAGGAAAACATCATAAAAGAGTTCATGTACCCTTTAGTTTCCATGGGAGACTATCTAAGCGACGACCAAACTACATTCATATTTCTTCCGACAAACGTCAGGGTATCATTGAGATTAGTAACCTTCTTTTTCCGTTTGTTTCTGTTAGTTTCTTTGCTTGTCGACATACATTGGTCACCTGTCAGGTGTGGTGTGGGAGGTCTTGACTCATTCACAATTTCAAAATCTCCAGTTGTCTTCGGCACAAATTTCTTTGCTGATCTACTCGATTGTGTTGATTTTCTCGATGAACATCTGATGACTCTTTCTGAAATCGGAACGATTTGTTTAGTACGTTAGATTGATTTGTTATCAAGTTATTATAAGTATCAATATAATGAATCATAGAAAATATGACTACACAAGAAATCAAATAGGTGAAGTTGTATTGTATTGTATAACATGTTGAATTTATACATTAATCCTTCCTTCCCTGTGATGTGTAACTAGTACACATTGCTTCTAAAAACTTGAACCCTTGCCTATCTATGATCGGACGCGCGTGACCAGGACTTACATTTTATTTAATTTCTCGAAATATACTGCTTGCAGGGTCTTCATACTTTATGTATTCCTCATCGAAACCTCTATGATTTGAATGATGTCATTAGGAAACAAAACATTCATAGTTAAATCAACAGAAATTAATGATATTAAATCGCAAATTGACGAAATGTCAAACACCTGCGTATGATTCATTCTTTTTTGACAGTTCATATAGACAGATTTACATCCGTTCCAGGGGATCGTCACCAGTTTTATAATCCTGATTGTTATTTTTTACTTTTATCTGGTATGCTTTTTCTCTATAAATATAATAAATACTGAGTTCAGATTTTAGGTATTCCTCCGTAATACATTGACGCATTGAATGAAAAAAATTATATTAATAATAATAAGCACTTATCGGCCACATCAGAGATATTTTGTGAAAATCGGGAATAAATTCACCAACACAATCAACCATGTGCCAGTGTGTGACGTAGGTACCTTCATAAAAAAAAACGCTATGGGTGAGTAAGCGACGCTACTCACATTTTACTCTCACTCTACTTTGGTATATGGGAACGCAAGAAATAGAATCTCAGTTCGCTCGCTTCTTTTGCTTCAGTAGCTCGCGGACTTTCGTTTGATGTGGTCGCTTCGCCCGTTTTGTGAATGTCGGCCGATAATTTTTTTCATGTTTTCAGCAATTAAATTTCAATTACAGTGGAACCTCTCATAACGAGAATAATTCGTTCCAGAATCTTACTCGTTATGTGAAACACTCGTTAAGCGAAACAATTTTTCCCATATAAATCAATGTAAAATACGATAATGCGTTCCATGCCGAAAAAAATACTCAATTTTTTTTATTTTTTACGTTTATTCAAATAAAATTACATACTTATAAATTGTTAAGGAGCGTAACAACCCGGAATGCGATTTCAATTTTCAAAAAACAATAAAAAAATCGAAATAACTAGTTTTTTATTTATGAATTTATGACAAATAATTAATTCTTTATTACTAGAAGTAAAATCCGGTAACCCTCTGAATCTACGAGCTTCTTATAGTCGCTGATGAAGTTCTCTGCTGCCTTTGTGTCAGAGCTTGCTGCTTCACCGTGCCTCAAAACGCTGTGGATGCCAGTTCTTCTCTTAAATTTCTCGAACCATCCATGACTTCCCTTAAATTGTACTTCTTTTTCGGCAGTTGATGATCCTGGCATCTTCTTAACGAGGTCGGCGACAATAACTTTCGCCTTCTCACAAATGATGTTTTCGTTAATAGTATCGCCTTGCAATTACTTTTCGTTTATCCAAATGAGAAGCTACCTTTCAACATCATCAAGAATAGGTAACCGTTTCGTAGACATTCTTGACACTCCCTTTGAAGCATCTGTCTTCTTAATTTTGTCCTTGTTCTTGAGGACAGAGCAAATCATTGATGTAGACCGATTGTATGTACGCGCTAGATCAGCCACGCTCACACCTCATATGTAATTATAACTATTATTGAGCTATGAACAAAGACATTCCTTAAAACATCAGAAATGAATGTTTAACTATATTAAACACTCAAGAGGCAGAATAACAAATAAGAATGTGTAAAACAGAAGATATTGTAAGATGAAGAAAGCAGAGAAGACATTATTAGTGTGATTACATTTGTAGGGAATACCGTCGTCCCTGAATATTGTCAACACGCACGGTCAATGACCGACGAACCAACCTTCGGACATGCCCAAAGGTCGCATACCAGAACATTAATATTGTTTACCCGAAAATACTATTTACAACACATTCCACAGTAGAAAGAGAACACATCACGCCGTCTCGCCGTTTCGCCAATAAATATTCTATCCACTATATTGTTCGCAACGTCTGCGACCACCTCTGCACGCACAGGAGTGAGATAAAAATATATTGCGGACGCACTCACGCGCCCCGTTCTGTATTGTATATATACCTACTTATCGATAAATAAAGATCACTTATTATTATTCACTTGACCATTCATTGCTGTTTACTATTCATTGATTGTCCACTCTCACTTTCCGCATTCCTAATCGACGTATTTTATTTTAAATACCAAACAATCATAATCATCACGACGTACCAGTAAAGCATTCCGCTAAACATTCAAAGAATGGATGAGTCCCGAATTCCACATAAACTTCCTCATGATCATCCCATAGGAAGCTGATCACCAGGAAAACCAACAAAGAGATGAAGGAATAACTCGCAGTCCTCATCCTCAGAACAATGCAAAAAAAAACAGATTAAGAATCTACTGATAGAAAAACAAGAATGGTTATAGAGAGTCTCATCAATTAAACTTCATATTTAATGAGTCAATACTGTGACAACTGATATGTATTCACGAGTTATTTATGAAAAATTCAGCCACACAAGTCTTTTTGGGACTCAAAAGGCAATCAATGGTCATCATGATTTGGATCGAGTTCGTCGCTTTTTTATTTGTTTTTTTTTAACAATACTCATTTAATGTGTTTCAAACGTAAATATAAAAATTTTAAGCATCCTTTTTAGATTGTTAATCCTTGATCCGTACATATACAAATACTCGTACCATACCACTAAAGTCCTAAAGCTTTTGAACTGAAAAAGTTAGAGTGTATATGGACATTGACCACGGTGCCACATTTATCACATGATCAGGTGATGTTACTGTTCTACTTAGATACCACTATCCTCAGTAGTATTTCAACTAGAGTCAATAGAAGACATGTTGTTTCGTTATATTCGGAAATGTCAAATATTTAATACCGTACGGTTATCAAGTTTCTTTCTCTTTCTTTTCTCAAATGATGGGGAAAACGCAGGAGAAATTTAATGACATTTAGATGCTGTCTACAGAGAAGGTTCTGTAGATAGCATCTAAACGTCATTTCATTTATACTGGGTGTTTCCTTTCTTTTCAAAGAAACTTTGTAACCGCGCAATATTCAACTTTAAACCCAATATTCAACTTTAAACATTTCAGAATAAAGTGAAATATGTCTTAAATTAAATCGGTTCTATAGTTCGGAAATTCTAGGATGAGTCCTGTGACAGCTCACAAATTTTCCCCAATACAACCTTGTAACGATGTTCAGTAATTTTAATTATTTTATTAACTTTAATATAAGCCTGAATTCTAATAAATAGCAAGTTATTTAGGTAAATACATTACATAAGGTTGTATTGGGGCAAATTTGTGAGCTGTCACAGGACTCATCCTAGAATTTCCGAACTATAGTTGACATATTATTGAGGATAAGGGTATCAAATTTAAGTTGGAACATAACCTGAGCATGTGGGCATTGATGGCATGATATTTGTACATACGTTTCACAACATCAGATGAAGGAGTAAGGTGTCCTGAAATCGGACCAACACTCCAAGTATAAATTATTAACTAGAATGTGTTGTACGGCAATCTGATGGAAGTACGAGTAGGTATCAAAAAATAAATTAATTTTACCCTTGTCTTTCTTAGCTTGTTGCCAAAGAAGCTGTGATATTTCCTTGACCCAAGCACTGATGATCTTGGGATCCGCATCCATCGTGTATGGTCTGTTGTTCCTTTTTTGGAGCCACACTGTGAAGGGGGCGCTGGAATCGTCTTCTGCTGGAGGAGTCAGGCCCAGATCTTTTATCGCGAAGGAATCCAAGTACACGAATGTTTCTTCTTTAGTATGCTGCAATAAACAAAGTTTATTTATTCAATAATTTTACAAAATAAAGAACAATCTCCGTGGCCTTTGTATTGTATACAGCAAAAGAGTAATACAATACAATATAACATAATAATTGATCAAAAACTATTAAAAAAATTATAAAATATTTTTACTTTCTCTTATTTGTCCTCGCCATTTTCCCATTTAGTTTTGGTCTACTCTCTTTGTAAGTATCACCACTCGGATTTGTCCTACCCTATAGTTTCTACCAGTTCCTGTTGTTATAGGTTTTGACAGACCACTATCATTTACATTGTCTGCCGTCATTTATTTGTATCCATATACAAAGTCATTTTAACACTTCTTTTTGCACAAGTGTTTTTAATGTCTTAGATGACAATTTTAACTTTCAAACAAAGCTTATATTATTTGTGAAATGTATATTTGTAGCTTAAAATAGCGAGTTAATTAATTTTTATAACCTTTTTGCTGACAGCCAAGACCAACAGAGTTTCGAACAAGAAACATCTCATTTGGTGTCGCTTCTTGGAAGAGTCTGTAACCATGAAGTCATCCTGTTTCAGGAGATTCCCTTGCTCCAATAGTTCTATCTAAAATTGTTATAAAAAGATATTTAAGGGGTTAATCAAAAAATTATTTCCTAAATATCTTGTAGGGATGGATTTCCGGCATCATGTTATAATGCATTAACTCATCCATATGGTACCCCTCAACAATCAGCGTGCTGCAAACATGGATGTGTGACCAGGTGTCTCAGCAGGATCCACATGTATGTGATGTCTGCGGGAGGGAATGTGTATCTAAGATCGGGCTGTTTTTCAACTGGGTTTTTCTATAGTCTTTGCTCTTCACGTTATACAAAGCTTCATTATTTCTTACAAAATCAATCAATATTTCGTCATTTTCACTGGTCCAAATTACGTTTGTACTCATTTTTTATTGTAAAACGGTGTCCGCTACACGAGAAAAATCGTTCCACGACTGTTTGCTCCGCTATCACGACCATCATGCAAATGGCAGCATTGCTATTTGACATTACACTCACAACCAACGCACTCTAGGAAACCAACGTCATTGGTTTGCATAGACAATGTTTTATTACGTGCGCTCTATAACGACACAACCAACGCTCTCTAGGAAACCACGCCATATAGTTTGCATAGACAATGTTTTGTTATGTGTGCTATATAATGACACCATTTTCTTAGGAAACCAATGCTTTACTGTAATGAAAAAGCAAGTATCGTTCCAGATTTAATGTAGAAACAAATATAAGGGTAGCATTTTCGTCATTTCAAAGATTGAG
Organism: Odontocerum albicorne; assembly: GCA_949825065.1. Taxonomy (NCBI): domain Eukaryota; kingdom Metazoa; phylum Arthropoda; class Insecta; order Trichoptera; family Odontoceridae; genus Odontocerum; species Odontocerum albicorne. The sequence continues at coordinate 46,920,113 of OX463841.1, forward strand.
GCAAATATGGAAAAGCTTCAAATTTCCCTATAGTAACAACCTTTTTTATGTTACTCTTACCTGAATAAATTAACTAAGCATTTACGTGAAAGTCACATAACGATTATATTGCAAATAGGAGGTCAAATGTGAAAAAACTTACGTACAACTGACCTAAAGTGTCAACATACTAACAGTTACTCGATAAAACTAATAGATTAACAGTTACTCGATAAAACTATTGGACTATAAAACTAGAATTACCGGTGATTCTTTGATATTCTCCACAGCCACAGTGATGTCTATCTTCGTCAGCAGTTTGTCCATCATAGTCTTAGCTGCCTGTAAACTTTCCAGTGCGGTCTCTTCAGCCATGATCTCTTTTCCATCTATTCCATTCATGCCTTCGCCGCTGTTTTGGCTGATCAGTGAGTTCCTACAGCTGATCCCAGAGTCTTCCTTCATTTCTTCATCATACTTGTAGCAAGTTTTAACTAAATTATCTAAAAGAAGTCGGTATCTTGGCATCCTTTGGATTGGTTCTAATAGATAACTCCCGAGATCCAAGCGTTGACCAACATCCAATTGCATATGCTGAAATAAAAAATAATCTATTATTTCTCCTAAAACAATTTAGATTTTATCAAAGAAAATCACTCTATTCATTATCAGCACGCGTATTCGTTATCAGCACACAAAAATTGACCTAAAATGACTGTTTTCACCCTTGTTACAAAAACCTTGTTAACTAGTGATATTAACTCCCTAAGGCCGTGGCCACAACGGAAGGAGCCTCGCTTGATGCTTATAGGTATGTTGCGAGCTAGGCAATATATCCTAGCGAACCAACATATCGCATACTATCGCAGTGGCCACACTGCACGCTTCGCGCCACTTTGCATGACGATTAGTCACTGAGTGAAACGCAAAAACCATCAACGAGCTGTCGTTTCATTCATAGCATCTTCACCGTACACTTCGCAAATATCGCGAGCAGCTTTGGCAGCTTTATTCCCTCGATTGAACGCGAACAGAAGGAGGTGTCGAAAATGCTCACTTTCGTCTACTCGACATTCCATTTTGAAGGCTTGTAAGCAAATAAAATAATATATGTAACGTAAAAGCAAACAAAATCTTGTAGAGGAAAAAATTTTCTTTCGAATGACGTATAACATTTACCATTTTGTTTTACTTTTGGTGCTCATTTTTAAATTTGGAAAAAAACGGACACAACTTATGTTAACATCCAATATAATAAAATTCGTTAAAGCTCAATTTATGATATTAAAACACATATCATCACAACATTTCCAATTGGCGTAGGCAGAGTGGACAGATTGTCCTATCTCGACACACATCCTTCGCCTCTTCTACACCCATACACCTTCTCATATGATTCCTACAGCTTCTCAGAATTTTTACATTTCCTTCTAACAAAATATCATTCCCTTGATCCAATCAAACTTTCATTGATCTTTCTCTTTCCCTCCTTCTACTAACGTTTGCACTGTGTGTTTGTTTTTTTTAATGTTTCTTCATTCATTCACGTGCCCAAACCAGAGTGTTATTTTTCATCTTACTCAACAGATCAACCTTAAATTCATCCCTAATCATTTTATTCTGTATTCAGTGGTACATTGTCACTCCATGTTCTTCTTCTCAGTTCAAGCATTTATTCAGCTCCTTTCAGTATTTTTTAGTTAAAGTTTCACTCTTATACATCTGTAGGGGTCCACGGTCGTCGCGGAATATTGTCGCATACATACGGTCAATGACCGATGAGATGACCTTCGCATTCCTCGACAAATTTAAATAAACAGTCCAAGGTTCATACGCCGGCCATTCAAGTCCAAAGATCACCCGCCGGCCAGTCATCCCGTAGCCGAGCGGACCGCACTACATACTATACTAGAGAGAGAACGCACCATGCTGTCTCGCCGGTTCCGTAAATAGATTGTTACCTACATACTACAATTGACCATTTCTGCATTCACAGAAGCGAGACAGAAGCATATCGCGAGCGCACTCCCGCGCCCATTCTAAAATGTTATAAATACCTACGTTACTATTAAAATAAACTATTCACTCTCTTTCCGCATTGCGATCTAACGTATTTTATTATTTATCAACAATCATAATCATCATATACCTTTAAGGGACATTCCCTAAACATCAAAGATTATATTTAAAAATATTTAAAAACTTACTCGAAAGAAAGATCTGTATTGAAAGACATTCCTCGTACATTTACGATTATCCTTCGAGTATTTAAGGTACATTCGGAAACTGCTTTCCTGAAAAATAAAATGTATTTATTATTCTTATTTGAATAAAAAAAATTATTTAATCACAGCACCTAGCTACACTATTAAACAGTTTGTTCCAAGATTCCACAACGTATTTACCAAAACAATGCGTCCTTAGATTATTGTGGTATTCAGTTTTGGAGAATTTCAACCGTTATTATTTCAAATGCGTTTTATGGTTAAAAGAAAATCTTTGAAAGAGTTCTGAGTAATCATAATGAGTATTAAAGATATTTATTAAAAGAACCTTTAAAACGGAATACTTACAAATTGTCTAAAAACTCTTCCAATCTCAGCCAAGTCACTGTCAGCGTTCTTGAGAGCCGGAAGGAGTTGCTGCGAGTGGAATTTGTAGAGATCCTGAATGTTAGAGAAGACTCCCTGGGGCAGCAGCGGCGCCAAGGTGGCTGGAGGCGGGTTCCTCTTCAGTGCCAGGATGTAGTCTCTCACAATATGGTGCAGTTTGGTGCAGTACACTGCTTCAGTATTAAGCAGTTCATTAATTGCATTCTTTAATCGTCTGAAAATTGAAAATTCATATATAAATATCATAATATTATTTTCCTTTAATATTGATACAGATTCATCCCCACAACATTATCTATAAGATGACAAACAATAATCCCTCAATTAACAGACTCCATTTATGCAAATTGACCTAAAGGCTGTTTATTCTGATTGAAATTTTAAATGCATAATACACATCTGTAATACACATATGTAAAGTATAATAATTTGGCTTTTAAATCGATATTTTAATTTTTTGCGCCTGGCAAGAAGATAAGAAGATATTTCGTTTTTAAATTTGCTACTACTGTAGAAGTGAACAGTAAGAATAGAAGATTTATCTAACACTATTCAAGGGATCCTTCTCATACTCAGCCAGCAAATGCTGGAATGAGTTGCCCCAGGCCTTGAAGGAGCGGGTGAATGATTGTACCTTCAGAGATGCTCTAAAATGTTATCTTCTGGGTGGTTAATAGGTCTCTTGTTTGCTTTTTTTTCTTTCCTTTCTCTCTTTTCGCTGGTGGTGAATCGGGGATTGTACATACGTGTTTGTGCGTTATCTCCTCATTCATTCTTTTAAAACCGCTTAACTATTTCAATGTATTACTGCCTAACTATTTCAATGTTGTCTCAACTGTTTCATTTCTCATTAGTCATTTTGTAAAATTTGGACTCCTTTGAGGCTTTTCTTTCTTTCGTTCTTGCTGACAGTTAACCTGAGGTGGTATATGTGGGTTTACTTTTTTATTTTGTTCTCTGCCATACGTTTTTGTTTTTTTTTTATATTTATTCTTTAATCTAGATATGCGGGGGTGTGAGATGGAAGCCTTCCGATGCCCTTGCGGTCAGGCTCGCCCTACATTGGTGGGGTGTATCTCGGCCGGGGGAATGTTTGTGAGATGAGCCCGGACCTTTTAATGTCTTCTCTCTTGAATGTATTTTTTTGTCATCTATTTTCTGTGTTTTTTTTTTTATCTTCTTGTTCTACGTGTTCAAGGGTGTGGGCTGAAAAACATCTGGTGTCCCCGTTGCTGGGTTCGCCCTATATTGGTGGGGTGTATCTTTGCCGAGGGGATGTTATTAGATGAGCCCAGACCTTTTGATAGCTTCTGTATTTAATGTATTATCTGCAATTTATGTGTTTTAGATATATTATTTAAATATACTTTGTACATACTATGTTGCTGTCAATAAACCTATATTTATTTATTTATTCATCTAGTAAAAATTATTTAATAAGTACAGCAAATTCTATGTTCTGTAATTTTTTTCTTCGTATAAATGTGTTTGGATTGAGAATGCTCATTCCTAAATAATTTGAAAGAGAATGAATGTATGACCAAAAATGTGAAATTAAATGACAAATTTAATTACTTACTAATTAATACTTTAGTGAACTTAAATATGAGTAAAATGATACACGCTTTAAACATCTAGAGCAAGAGTTCCCAAACTTTTTTCGGCCACAGACCCCTTTACCAAAAACTTTTAAAACCGTCGACCCCCTAGGCATTTACTTTACTTACTCAAATTAATAAGTTTGTACAGTACTCGATATTAAATATTTCACTAGTTATCAAACTTTTCATTTTAATCACTTGTAATTAAGGATTCAAAAATATAAAAGGAATACGGATTATAGCATTATTTTTGCAACATTTAATATTGAAATCTGCGTTGACGAAAATTAAAGCAAAAAAATACGAGCAGAGTTTTTTTTTATTTTTGACATTTTTTTATGAAATAAATATTTAAATTCAAAATAAGTACAAATATTGATAAATATTTTTAATTAGGTATCTATTGGAATCATAGATATTTTGAAGTAACAAACAAATAACAGTAGTAAGGGGGTTTATTTTTGCTGTCGTCCACCCCCAATTTTTTTTATTGAAACTATCGACCCCTAGAAAAATCAAATCGACCCCAGGGGGTCGATATCGACCACTGTGGGAACTCTTGATCTAGAGTTATCTTCAGACCTGAATTAATTCTAAGGTTTTAAAAAAATATTCTTGCTTGTAAGTGTACGAGTATTATTTACATTATTATGCAACATTATGTCGTATTTGTTAAGATGGATGGCGACCAAAATGTTCAAAGTCGATAATATCCTACACATAATTTGTTTTCAGATAACAGAAATATACCACAAAGTTGTTTACAAAATGCATATAAATTATGTGTCCATTATAATGGACGCCAGATCTGAAGAGGATAAAATCGATACGATGATGTTCAGAATGTTATTGAAAACATAAACAAGAATACAGTAAACTTAAAGAAATTTAATTATAGGGTAAAATTTATCTGAAAATCCCAGTAAATATATATTTTAGAAAACAATAATTATGTTATTATATATGGCATTCTTTTTTATTGAATGTTCAACTATTTGAAGTAAAAGAGATGTCTAATGAAAGATGGAATGTTAGTGAATAATTTGATGGGAAATCAGTGTGAAAAAGAGGAACTCAAGTTGAAAATATGAGTTCAAAATATGACTCAACAACATAAAATTGCCAGTTAGTTGAAAAGCGTTAAACATAACTAAAGACTAATATCAAAGTGAGTGAAAATGATATTTGTGGAGTGCTTCATGGACCTGAAGAGGAGCATGATAGAAGGAATTGCAGGCAGAGTTTATATTTGTTATTTGGATGGAATGGAAGTGCATAGATACTTTAAGATATACTATTACCATTTACAAGAGGGTGTGCAGGCCAATATGAGGCGGGGCTGAACCTCTGGTTTATTTAATTATTTTCGTTTAACCCAGATTAGATAACTTAACTACTAGTAAGCAAGCTCATTTATCTCATTAAAAACAATACATCAACTCATTTTTAAGGTTTTGTAATTGTATTCTTTTTTTGTTTTTTTATATGCATAATTATTTATGGAGGCACTATATGCATAATTGTTTATGGAGGTACTATATGCATGTTTGTTGATGGAGGTACTACATGCATAATTGTTTATGGAGGTACTATATGCATATTTGTTTATGGAGGTAATATATGCATAATTGTTTATGGAGGAGGTACTACTCGTATATGCATAATTGTTTTTGGAGGTACTACCAATATGCATAATTGTTTATGGAGGTTCTATATGCATATTTATTTATGGAGATACTATATGCATAATTGTTTATGGAGGACTATATGCATAATTCTTTATGGAGGTACTATATGCATAATTGTTTATGGAGGTACTATATGCATATTTGTTTATGGAGGTACTATATGCATAATTGTTTATGGAGGTACTATATGCATAATTGTACATGGAGGTACTATCAATATCCATAATTGTTTATGGAGGTTCTATATGCTTATTTGTTTATGGAGGTACTAAATGCATAATTATTTATAGGGGTACTATATGCATAATTGAACAATTTACATTATTAGTTATTGTATTTTCATTACTGATTCAGTGTAAAAATATCTTTGAAGTGCGTTCTTTTTGTTTTAAATAATTTATTTTCACAAGTATTCTGGACTGTCATGGATTGAAATGAAAAAAAAACTGATCCATGAACACAGAAAGTTTGAGAAGCACTGCTTAACGTAACAGATTTGATTTACTAAATGCATTTGCTAAATATAAATCGTTGCCATGTACTATGAATGTTTCGTTTCTTCTTTCTTTGAAGAACTTTTCCAGTTCGATTGTTAAACTGTTATTTTTTTAACTTGAATCAATCAAGCCTTTTAATCATAAAAAAAATTAGTTGTTTTTTTTTTTTTTTATTTATTATATTGCCTCTTATAAAATCACTTTTTTTATTTTTTAACATTGTGGATTTCCTGAAGCACTAAGGAAGTTTATATGTCCCCAATAAATATAGTCGTACAACGAATAACCTCTGTTCTATATGATATACGAACTTACAGAACGAATATCATGGATTATCCCTTATCTTGGCAAAGTTCAATTTATCCAAATATTAACGTTTTTCTTTGGTGATTCCTTGTTATAATAGGTTAGTCAATAAGTTTTGAAAGCGACATCTATGGAGCAGTAGAAAAACCAAAATTTCTACGCCATTTTAATATTTCATCTTTCATAAGAACGTACTCAAAATTTCATTTCGATCTGTCAATTCATTCTTTGTTTACAAGCCATTTGAAGTTGACGTGTCAGTGTATTTTTTAACAATGGAAAAATCCGAATATCGTGCAGAGATTAAATTCTTTGTTTTGGAAGGTTTATCGGCTACTGAGATCCATGCAAAGATGGTGAAAGTATTAAAGGAGTCTTTTCCTTCATTTCCAACCGTTCACCGATGGGTTTTGGAGTTTAAAGCGTGGCCGTACAAGCGTTGAAGACGATCCACGCTCAGGACGTCCAAAAAGTGCATCAACACCAGAAATCATAGCGAAAATACAGGATATGGTTTTGGAAAATCATCGATCGACTGTGGATGTGATAGCTGACACCATAGGCATCTCACATGGAAAAACATGGCATATTTTGGCTGAAGTTTTGGGTTTCAAAAAACTGTGTGCACAATGGGTGCCGCATTTGCTAACAATGCAACAAAAACACGTTCGAATGCGACTTTCTGAGCAACATTTGGAACAATTTCGAAAGGATAAAAAGGATTTTCTGCGTCGATTCATCACTATTGATGAGACTTGGGTCTACCACCATAATCCTGAATCAAAACAAGAGGCTAAGGAGTGGTGTGAACCAGGCACTTTGGCTCCGAAGCGAGTTCGTGTCCAGAAATCGGCCAAGAAAGTGTTAGCGTCAGTTTTTTGGGATGCAAAAAGAGTTTTATTGATAGATTATCTCCAAACTGGTAAGACAATCAACTCTGATTATTATTGTGACCTTTTGGACCAGTTGGATGAAAAAAATTTGTGAAAAAAGACCCGGTTTGCAGAAGAAAAAAATCATTTTTCATCAAGACAATGCACCTGCTCACACATCTCAAAAAACCATCGCGAAAATCAGTGAATCGGGGTACGAATTGTTGCAGCATCCACCCTATTCGCCAGATTTAGCTCCCTCTGACTTCTGGCTGTTCTCACACCTCAAAAAATTCCTTCGTGGAAAGCATTTTTCATCAAACGAAGAGGTTATAGCCGTCGTAGAGGAGTATTTTGCAGGCCTTCCAGAAAGTCACTTCCGTGATGGGACAACAAAGTTGGAAGATCGTTGGACCAAGTGTATTGATCTTATGAGAGACTATACTGAGCAATAAAAGTGATTTCCCCCCAAAAAAAATGTATTTTCATTTCCGCTTTCAAAACTTTTTGACTAACCTAGTATGGTAAGTTATGAAGGAAAATTGAGGAAAAAAATATCGCAACTTTTCCTTATAGTTTTTTTTATATGTAACATCCATATTACATTGCCAAAATATCATTTTTTATAATAACACAAAAAAGGGCTATAAAATTATTCTATAATCTAAAACAAGAACAACATTTACATAGCTTAATTATCAACAAATAAAATATTTTGAATATTTTTTCGCTACATGTAGTGATTAATAAGATATTTAGATTATTTACCCCAATTTTTAAAACGCATCCACGCTGTCCAGACATGTTGACCCGATGTCGTTTGAAAGCTTGTAGTGTTGTCAATATTTATCACCAGATGATACCACTGCACACAATAGTGCATGTATAGTATTTGAATGTGTTGCCATATATGAAATTACGTTACAGATTCTGGATTTTTTTAAATCCTTAAATTAGTGTAACACCTGTGTTACAATGCCATGATAAGGGTTAACACTCAGTCCCGCGTGGTATAGATATTATATTAAACTGAGTGACACTGGATATATTCTAGGCACCACTTAGCAGTATGAGAAGAATCCTGGCTGATAGTCTTCTTTACGAATAAGCTAACTAGAAGCAGACCCTCATTGAGTAACAGGAGAAATCCGTGCAAAGTGACTCAAAATATATATATATATATATTGAAAAAAATATCAAAGAAGAGTGAGCTGTTTAGATAAATATTAAAAACAAATATTTTTCCAAATGCAAATCATTTTGAGCAAAGAATAGCTGTTTAATATTCGAAATAGGAAATACTCTCGATTAAAGTGAAACGTGATTGGAATTTGTTTTGTCCCAAATCCATCGTCTTGACTCACTAGTCTGGCATTTGTTCTTAGATTGCTATTGTATTATCTGATTATTTACGACGTATTCAAATTAAATGGAAATAAAACATATTTTTAGCAATAGTCATCGATCGGAACAGGTTGAATTAACGCTACTGGTAAGTACCTCGTATTACTTTTCTATGTTGTGATATATTTTCAAGAAAGTAGATTGTCCGAGAATAAATTTAGTATTTGTTAATCAAATACATAACGATCCATCATCAAAACGACACAAAAAACATCCTGCCTTTCCACACAAAGAAAAGAAGTTCATCAGTGGGCAAGGCGTTTTACTCTAAGCCAGGGGCCTCCAAACTACGGGTATATCCGGCCTGTCATAATTTATTTTGATTACATTGTAAAATTTAGGCTAAGTCTTGGCCCTTGGGACTTAGTAGAGGTGTCAGTGTGGCTCTTAGGCTAAAAAGTTTAGAGACCTCTAATCTAAGCTATAGATTCCACTAAATATGCAATCAAGATTATCAATTTCATTATTAGTTGCCAAATCAAATGGAAGACAACTGAAGCGCGGTGGCAGTCACGATATTTCCAGAAATCATTTCACTTCTACATAATGCCTCGGTATACCATGACATCAACACCAGATGGATTAGCATATTATATATCTTGGCGATTGTTTCATAGCGTGCTTTTTTCGTTATTTTAATTATTTCCTGAAAAATCCTGCAGAACGTGTAAGGTTTGTGCTAAGCAGAAGAGAAGTGAAACCCGATACACGTGTAAGGAGTGTGATATAGCTATCAAAAAGATAATTACCACACTTAACTAAATTATTTAAGTACCTAAAAGAAATATATTAATTCCTTACTTAGATATAGCAATTTTAGTAAACCCTTAAAAACAGAATTCTTCAAAATCAAGCCGGGAACTAGAAATATTGTATTTATTTTGACCGGATCTTTAAATGTTAGGGCGGCCCTGGTAATGACATCATATCATATTCTGCAGTTTGTTCACACAACAAACTGACTAACGTGTGAATGAAATAAGATTCTTACATTAGTGAATTCAATAACGCGATTGACATAACACATTCGTGCTTTACACCTTTCGTGATCTGAATGAATCAGACATAGTACTCCTCTCTGTAAGGTAAACTTTACTGTCAACAAAGAATGACGCAATATAACGTAACATTAACTACTTCACACACAGCATATTGTGTTTGAGATTACAGAAAGACATTTGACAACATGCAGGAAAAGAATCCTAACGTAATTTGGGCATGTTGCTAGAAAGAATAATGAAAGTTTGGAGAAACTGGGTTAGTTGAGGGGAAAGCGAGCAAAAGGAAAGTGTCATACGAGATGAGATGACCAAATAAAGTAGTTATTTTCCCAACGATCTCTTTCGATGGACTTATCTTAGTTTGTAACGAGCTTTTGATATTCTCCTTGGCCTAGATGGTAAGACACCTACCTTCCAGCCCGGAGTTGTGGGTTCGATTCTCGTTGGTATCCAATTTCTGTTTTAAATGGTTTTCATTTAAGGCTTCTTTAAGATATTTTTGGTTCATTAGAAAAGATTGTTATAAGGCAAAAAATCCGCCAGGTTGTACTATGTATAACGAAAGGTCAATGCATAACATTGCTGATATCTAATTGGCACATAAATGTGAAATCAGTGAATGGCACGTTGCCAGAAAGAATGATCAAATTCTGGTGAAGCCAGTGATAACGAAGACAGTTGAGGTAAGGCAAGCAAGAGGAAGGGGTCCTATGAGATGGATAGACCAAATAAAGAAGATTCAACATATCTTAGGACCGGAGGGATGGAGATACGTGGAGCACCGAGTTCCAAATATAGTGAAGGACCATGATACTCAGCATTGTGTGCTTGATGAAGAACAGTAATATGGCACTCTATTGCACCCAACCAACAAAATAGCCATTAACTAAAAACCAAGTTAAAATGCTTAAAAAAGGGGTTTCCAACGGGAATCAAACCCCCAACCCTCGGGTTGGAAGACAGACGTTTGAACTAAGTCACGTAGATCGTCTACTTCTACTCAATCGAATACTTTTTATAGAAGTATTTCATAAATCTCGACTGAAAGTATACGTGAATTTTGGTTTTATATCTAAAATCCCATTTCTTGTGTTGTATTATACTTTAATTTTATCAATACTCATGGCATTAAACCCTTCAGGTTGTATCATATATTTCCAACCAATCAGAAATATGTTAAAGAGGTCTTAAATGAAAACTAAATTGGAACCCATTTTAAAGTAAATTAGGTTACAGCGGGAATCGAACCCGTCGCTCCCGAGCTGAAAGACAAGCGTCTTGTAAGGTAGAGCGTGTATGGATTGTCAGGGAGTTCTACTAACTACTTATTTCAAAGAGAGAAACACTACGTTATTGGCGAGTACTATACGTTATTCATTTACAAATTATAGGATGTCAAAAAAATAAAACGCCGAGGAAAGCTGTCACGAGGCGTGAGATTTTCGCACGGCAATACGGCAAAGCAGGGTTATGTAGTCGGAGTCGGTTGGTATTTTGTAGAGTAGGAGTTCAAGTCGAAATATGAAGATTCTTATTTTTTTTAATATGTTTTTATACTTATTGGCTACATAAATTACATTATGAACTAAAGGGTCTTTCAAATTGAGCAATTTTTTTAAATTCTTGCATAAAACACGCATGGCGTCTTGAACTTGCCTGGGTCTTGTGACATTTGAGAAGTGTAATATATGACATTTATAAAAATGGAGTCATAAACAATACAATAACACGTTCAAGTTGTTGAATTATTTTATGTATTGTAATCTCCGGAAACGGTGATGTTATTGGCCACCAAGATCATGTGATCTGACACCTTTGGAGTATTTTCTCTGGAGTTACGTGAAAAACCAGGTCTATAAGAATAACCCCCGATCAATTCCTGAGCTGAAGGACGAAATTATTCGCGACATCGAAATTGTTGACAAAAGAGTGGACATCTGTGGATCTGCAAGAGGTGCACATTAGGCGGATATTGTTTATTGTGTTTAAATGTTTTACATTATACTTCAATGACCAATAAAAAGATTTTTTGTGATCAAAGCAAATCGTGTGTTTTATTCAAGAATTAAAAAATATAGAATTAAAAAAACCGCTCAATTTGAAAGACCCTTTATGTACCATTTAGACAAATAACGTGTAGTATGACGAGGAATCCCCGTAGACTTTATTTCCAAAATACCTTCATCACCAGTTACGCCACGTAATTAAGTACATATAACATATAGGTCATAACACAGTGTTGCTGCAAAAAAGTAACTAAGAAGTGATGCCATATTGAGAACATCAGAATATTTGTCAGTAATATAGACAAATTAATTCATCTTTCTAAAAATATATTGAACTACAGGGTGACTATATTCAACTTTGTTTTTGTTTCATTCTATCACTTTTTTTTAATATACCTGAACTGAAAACTGTTGGAACTTACTGGAAGGGCTAAAATAAGTCAAGCTATTTAAACAGGAGTGGAATTTGTTGAACGAAAGTAGAGTTAAATGTGATTGTGGGGATTATAGAGAACTCACAACACAAGTTAACTTGTCCGAACATTAGGACTACATGCTCGGGGCAAGACCTGATTAACCCTGAGAGATCGGCGCACTGCTATAGCAGTGGAAGAAATTTGTTCAACCCTTGTATTCTTAATTGAATATCATTCATTTAGAATACAAGGGGACATATTCTAAAATATATTTATGTTGTAAAAATATTTGTTTTTTGTTTTTTTGTTGTTGTTTAAAATTAATATTTATCACGAACGTCCGAATCGTAAATGTATCTCAGCACTAGATAGACAATTATATTTTTTTCTCGTAGCGCTCTCAGGGTTTATGCGAACGATAGGATGCTGGGATATCTGCTACTTTCAACTGGAAACACGTGGCGTAATTAGTAAGTCATAGGCCTGACACGGAAATGAATGATGAACGGAAGTGGTTTTTTTTTAGCATTTGAAGTTAACCACATTTGACTTCACCAATGGCGATATGAACTCTCCGTGGACATCCCAGAAATATGTTCTTCTTCATTTACAGAAATATATTTCTTAAGGCAGCAAATTCAGGACTCGACTTCGCTGAAGTAGAGATTTCCTGACGGGGTTTTCCAGTGCATCGCTCATATTTTCCTTAATTGTCATAAACTGTCCAAACATTGAGAGCCTGAAAACAGTTACCAACTAATGTTAAACTCGCGTCACTGACTTGTTTCAAACAGTGATTCAAGATTACTTCTTTCTAATAGCGAATATATTTTATTTCCTATTTACTTTTTCGTCTTTCTCATCCCTTCCCTTATACAACAAATTATGCGTGACAAGGTATACGGACTTGGTATAAGCAAAAGCTGTGTGCCAGGATAGAATAAAATTGAGATCAGTTTTTTCTGCTTATCCCAATAGGGACAAGAGTAGTTAATTGGTGATGATGCTTTAATAATTTGCTTTTAATAAATGGTCAAGTGAATAATAATCTTTATTTGTCGATAAGTAGGTATTTATAGATGTGCGTGAATGCACCTGCAATATATACTTTATCTCACTCCTGCGCGTGCAGAGTGTTTGCAGACGTTGCGGATAATATAGTGGGTAGAATATTTATTGGCGAAAACGGTGAGACAACGCGATGCGTTCTCTTTCTACCGTGGAATGCAACGTAAATATTATTTGCGTGTAAACAATATTGATGTTCTGGTATGCGAACTTTGGACATATCCAAAGGTTGGTTCGTCGGTCGTTGACCGTGCGTGTTGACAATATTTAGGGACGACGGTATTTCCTACAGTGATATAAATAAGATATTCAAACTTGGTTAAATTATATTCAAACTAGTTAAATAACTTGAGCATGATATAGTTTAAGTAAAAGGTGACGAGCTTTTTGGCCTAGTTGGTAAGACACTTGACTGGGTTTTGGGTTCGATTTCCAATGTTATCCAAAACATATAAAATAAGTTTCCCTGTCTAGTAAATTAGTTCGTCTGATTACAATACTCGTGCGATAGACGTGTGCGAATATTCTTACATGTTCACGTGTTGTAGTATTTCCAGCACGTGCGTTGACGAACTGCAAGTTGAATGTCTACTCCAGTGGTTCTAAATCCAAAGAATCGATTAATGGGACCCAAGACAATATTTTCCCTCCAGCAACATCTTCAATATGTCCGCATCACCAATCCAGATATATTGAGAGGCACTATACAAATGAATGAATCAAGTACACGTACATGTAATATACATTTTTTAGTCATCTTCTACCACGACTCAAATTATATTCGAAGTTAAAAAAAATAGTCAGTCACACTTCAAAACACATAAGTTTTTAATTAATCCTTAATAATTTCACTCCTTATTCTGCCATACATCGACATACCACATATTATTCTCAGTGCACGTACTATAACTGCATTATCTCGGCTCCTGTCATTCATTTTTTACACGTTTTACTCCCATACATTAATGTTGACATTAATATGATGTTGTGGACGTATGGTTGAAAATATGATTGGACAAAGTGAATGAAAATTTGAATTGAGGAAAGGTAAGGAATAAGAGAAAAAGGAGATGTATGAGAATATGTATAGATGTGGAGGATATGAAAAAAAGTATGTCGTAATGGGGAAGATCGGTGCTTTATACTCTGCTTTCTCCAGCAGAGCAATGTCATGATGGCATGTGTGTATTTAAGTAAAATAAAGAAGTACAAAATTTTGTGTTATTTTGAGAATTCATGTTTTCGACGTCAATATAAATAATCACTTAATAAAATATTCTCCAATTTAAAAATCTTTGTGCAAAAAAAAAATTTACTTCGTAAAATCAATGTTTTATCCTCTCTGCTTTCCCCAGCAGAGAAATGTCGTGATAGCATGTGTGGATTTAAGTAAAATAAAGAAGTACAAAATTTCGTGTTATTTTGAGAAATAATTCATGTTTTCGACGTCAATATAAATAATCACTTAATAAAATATTCTCCAATTTAAAAATCTTTGTGCAAAAAAAAATTTACTTCGTAAGATCAATGTTTTATCCTCTCTGCTTTCCCCAGCAGAGAAATGTCGTGATGGCATGTGTGTATTTAAGTAAAATAAAGAAGTACAAAATTTTGTGTTATTTTGAGAATTCATGTTTTCGACGTCAATATAAAATAATCACTTAAGAAAATATTCTCCAATTTTAAATCTTTGTGCAAAAAAAATTTACTTCGTAAGATCAATGTTTTATCCTCTCTGCTTTCCCCAGCAGAGAAATGTCGTGATGGCATGTGTGTATTTAAGTAAAATAAAGAAGTACAAAATTTTGTGTTATTTTGAGAATTCATGTTTTCGACGTCAATATAAATAATCACTTTATAAAATATTCTCCAATTTAAAAATCTTTGTGTAAAAAAAAAATTTACTTCGTAAGATCAATGTTTTATCCTCTCTGCTTTCCCCAGCAGAGAAATGTCGTGATGGCATGTGTGTATTTAAGTAAAATAAAGAAGTACAAAATTTTGTGTTATTTTGAGAATTCATGTTTTCGACGTCAATATAAATAATCACTTAATAAAATATTCTCCAATTTAAAAATCTTTGTGCAAAAAAAAAATTGACTTCGTAAGATCAATATTTTATCCTCTCTGCTTTCCCCAGCAGGGAAATGTCGTGATGGCATGTGTGTATTTAAGTAAAATAAAGAAGTACAAAATTTCGTGTTATTTTGAGAAATAATTCATGTTTTCGACGTCAATATAAATAATCATTTAATAAAATATTCTTCAATTAAAAATCTTTGTGCAATTTTTTTTTATTTATTTCTAGGTCTTGGAATTATTTTGACATATCGTAATCTTATCTCAGATAAAAACAGATATCTGTAAAAACACGCAGATAAAGAACACCAATGAAGGCAATATTTGCAAACTGTAGTCAGAGACAAGGTGATTTTATCCATAAATTTTTATCATGGAGTATTTAATACGCGAATTTACATATTATAAATTTACAAATTAATCACACTTTAAAAAATTTTTGAATCTTATGTCGAATAAAATCAAAAGAACCATCAAACAAATCAATTTGAATGAAAACATTCAATTACAAATATATTAATAAATATTAAAAAAATATAAATGTACAAACATACGACATCAGTGGTCAAATTGGTTAGCCATCTTTTTTTCGGCATTTTTTAAATTTAAATCATAGTATAAATAGGCTAAAACCCATACGATGGTTGTCGTCAAAGAAAGAATACGAGAATTGAATTTTGAATACAAGAAAGCGACAGAGGAATACTTGGATTCTCGGCGAAAGTAATTCGAAATTTGAATCTCGGTGGGTCCGTGATAACTGAATGAATTTTAAATACGTAGCTAACAATTTTTGAACCGGTGTAAAAGGGGACGATGTATAAATGATATATATAAACAAATTTTACATTTATGCATATATAATTTCATTAATGTAGAATTTGTTTTACTTCCGTGGATATTTCACGGGTTGCAACTAGTTGGTATTGAACAGTCGTAGGAAAACTTTTACTTTCAGCAAGCCATATTCTATCTGACAGAAGCCGACGAGAGTCAGAGGATAAAAAAAAATTGTACAGTAAATAAACTATTGATATATAGTATGTTATTTATGTAATATTATAATTGTCGACAATATGTATTCGGCGAGTCCTCCAATTCTTTGGGCACATTACTCGTGACCTAGTAACATAGATAGTTTGAAGAGGCTTGTGGTTACTAGAAGCGTTGAAGGAAGGCGGTTAAAAAATGTGCCAATCAACTCACATTTGCACTTTTTTTTTTTTAATAAGAATAGATAAGACCAAAGTCATAGGTATCCTTAATACCCTCGAACACTAGGCGGAAAAAGTGCCTGTATCGTTCGAGGGGAGTAGCACAGTGCGGGGTTCAAACCGACGATCTTTCGCACAGAAGTACAACGCGTTACCGCGCGGCCATGCACGCGGCCAGCGCTAAATTTATTTATTTTGTTAATCCTTTTTCGTTGATTCGTTTTACTCGTACATGCTCAAATCATCTTAAAATACTATTTTTCTTCTTTTTGCTCAACACATAAGTTCCGTAAGTTGACATTTATCCTTAATCCATATTCTGTCATGCATTGTTACCCCATGTATTATTCTCACTGCACGCATTTATACAACATTTATTCTATTCATTTCAGTATTTACACGTCCATGTTTCACTCCCATACATCAAAGTCGGTACTAAATATTATATCTTAGTAGTTTTGATACTGTCCGGTTCGAGTATATACTTTTATGTGCCCAATTGGCTTTATTTCCTATCGCTACACACACTTCGGCATCCCTATTAACTCTTCCATCATACGAGAAAATGCTGTCAAAATAGCAGAATTTCCCCAACTTACTTCGTTCTTTAATTTCTTGCATTAGCTGTTCCTTTCACCATAAATTTGAATTTCGCAACATTCATTCTCAAATCTTTCTCTTCACATCTCTCATACAATCAACTTCTTTGTAATTCATCCTCATTCTTCGCTGACAATTAAAACAACATGAAGTAAAATAAAGAAAATGCCTCAGAATGGCTCAAGAGTTCGTCTTGTAACAATACTTGGACGCATGTCAAGAAGCGATGTGCTTAGCTGAGGCCGAGACCACACCAAAGTGCTTCGTTAGGTACTAAGCTAGGTTTTACGTGACTCATATACTAGGTGACTTCATACTTGACAAGTGCTTCGCGCAAATTCATTTGACATTTGGGAGCGGTTGAGTCAACAAACGATGCCACTCTCAAAACTAACCAATTTCATTACAACTTACCACCTTTAAGTACTTCCTGTGCAACTTCAATCCAAAGTGATTTTATTAAAGGTACATTTTTGTATTGCAATATAATTTGCTCGATGGGTTCCACAAAGGCTCCCTTTTATACACAGCTGTTATTAAAACTTCCGCCATCTTGTAAAATCACGGTGACACAATAAAATTAACCAACACGTCTGTTCGCTAGGAGATTCACTCAGTGACTAATCGTCATTTAGCGTGGCGCGAAGCGTGCAGTGTGGCCATTGTGATAGTATGTTGCCCGTTGGTTCGCTAGGATATGTCGCCTAACTCACAGCGTAGCTCTAAGCACCAAGCGAGGATCCTATCTGTGTGGCCGAGGCCTGAGGAGTAGAAGTTACCAAATGAAAATCTTGAATACCAGCAGGTGCAGAAGAGATGGGTAATATAATATTAACAATTTTTTTTCACGATGATGAGTCCATTTTATATGAATTTTTTCTCATCAAACTATTTTACTTGAAACCTGGAAAAAATATCAAAGAGTTGTCTACATTTTTTATCATATGATATTAGTTATTCTTTTGATAAAAACATTTTTTGTCATATGATATTAGTTATTCTTTTGATAAAAACATTTTTTGTCATATGATATTAGTTATTCTTTTGATAAAAACATTTTTTGTCATATGATATTAGTTATTCTTTTGATAAAAACATTTTTTGTCATATGATATTAGTTATTCTTTTGATAAAAACATTTTTACGCCGTTTGATGAGATTTATTGCTTCAGTCATCTTCGCTCTCAAGCGAACAGCAAACTCAATGAGCCATTGAGTCACATGAATATTTATGGAAAGACCGGATCTAAAAGACCCGGTCTTTTTGATGACACATATCAATGATATGCACCTTCTGAATGATAGAGTCTTACCCATCACTACTTAGAAAAGCCTCTGAGTATTAAAAAAAAATAGGGGATTTTAGGCCTCGCTTGATGCTTAGAGCTATGTTGCGAGCTAGGCGACATATCCTAGCAAACCAACGTACCGCAGTGGTCACACTGCACGCTTCGCGCCACGTTGCATGACGATTAGTAATCTAGGGAATTTCCTAGCGAACAGACGTGTTGGTTAATTTACAAGATGGCGGAAGTTTTAATGACAGCTGTGTATAAAAGGGAGCCTTTGTGGAACCCATCGAGCAAATTATACAAAAATGTACCTGTAATAAAATCATTTTAAAATGAAGTTGCACAGAAAGTAAATAAAGATGGTAAGTTGTAATGAAATTGGTTAGTTTTGAGTGACATCGTGTGTTGACTCAACCGATCCCAACTGTCAAATGAATTTGTGCGTAGCACTTTGGTGTGGCCAGGGATGAAGTCACCTTGTATATGAGTCACGTAAAACCTAGCTTAGCACCTAACAAAGCACTTTGGTGTGGTATCGGCCTTACAGTTTTAAAAAGCTTTCTTCTTTTTCAAATGACACCGTGTAAACATATCAGTGGCTCATTTTAAGTATAAATATAAATGGCACATTTTAAACACATCCGTAGTACAGTTTTAACATAATATGAAATGGCACCTTTTAAACATATCCGTGGCACCTTAATATAAACAGAAATGTTAATTTTATGCAAATATAAACGACACCTTTTAAACAATAATAATACCATCTTTAACATGATAAAAATATGAAAAGAGCCGAATTAATGCTTTAGAAATGCGGGCATTAAAAAAGTATTATAAAATGCGGAATGAAAAACTATGGATAAATAAGAATTTAAGATTAACGTATTCACCCGAATATAACACGAAGTATTTATTAAAAAAATCCATCACGAAAATATGGGGGTCGCCTTATATCTTATTCTTGAATATTGGTCGTGAATTACTCTATATGAGGGAATATACACCAGTGCCAAGTGAAGATTGGTCACCTTATATTCAGTGCCAAGTGAAGATTGGTCACCTTATATTCAGTGCCAAGTGAAGATTGGTCACCTTATATTCAGTGCCAAGTGAAGATTGGTCACCTTATATTCTCTTATTGAATTACACCCATCTTTTTAAATTCTCTGATAGAAGGTTTATGGTCGATTTGATATTTCTATATAAGGCTATTCACAACATCTTTGACACCCCCGATTAATACAACCTCAAATTGATTTTCACACTCCTGCTAGAAACACACGAAACCTTTTATAATTCAAATATGCCAATAAATTTTTTTAAGTACAGTTTGAAGTCTAAAATCGTAAAAATACAACTATATAGTATTTCAAACATAGCATGATATAGTAGTATTTAAAAATATATATTGAAAATAAATGGCGTCTTATATAGAATCGCTTTGTACGAGTAGTCGGGCTAACACGGTAAAAATATTTAAAAAAAATTTACTGAAATGATTTGGCCATGCAGAACAAATAAATTAAAAAGACGTTGAAGAGGATGATACGTGAATTTATCGAAAAATCTAGTCTCTTACACATCGCTTATCTCTTATGTCTTGTAGTATATGCTTTCACAATTAATGTCACATACTTTTTATTACAAAAAAAACGAAAATCTAATATTTATTCAAGTGTTTGTCGTTAACTCTGCGTAACTTCATTTTAGAATATTTAATAATAAATTACTTTGTTATTCCACTACCTAAATTAATCCTTGAGACACATGTTTCAACCTCCTATTCCGACGCTCTTTTCAGGCGGAATGATCTCGGTTTGTTACGAGAGCAATGCATAGGCCAGACTGTTGTCATACTCATCGGAAGTGTGTGGTCTATTGACCAAAAAAAATATTTAACGGACGGTGAAATCTTTTGAAGAAAGGTAAAAAGTAATAAAGTTTCATCCCTTTTAAAGAAATCCAAATAAAGTTTTACCCCTTTTAAATTAGATCAAACACATTTCCGATGAAATATTTCATCAGTTTAACTCTCGTAAAAATCCTCCCTCCACTTGAAGAAAGCCTCGAAATCGGAGGAAGAAACACGTGTCGTATGCGAACTATAAATTCATAGATAAATATTCGAAAATCAATGAATTTATAGTTCGTTTTCCCTTGGTAACTTTTCCGCATTTTCGTGTCAATTATGTTTTTATAAACATTGTTGATACGGGAAAGGTTACAGTGTGGTTTTCACTTAAAGCTTGTTTAAAACAACATTCTGGTTGGTTGGAAGAGATTGCCACATAGCAATAAACCCATCAGATGGTACTGTATACAATGAAAGTGTGATTAAATACAATACATCGGTTGTACTGTACACAATTGAAGTTCAAGTAACATATGGTTGGATCAAGTGAATTATATTTTGAAAGAAGTAAACATAAAAAGTCAGAGAAATCGTAGAAGTTTTATGAGACGGTGTATGGATGTGAAAGAGGCGAAGAGTGTTTGACGAGAAAGGTAAGCTTGGCGCTCTGTTCTCTCAGCCTACTCCAACAGGGAAATGGTATACGTCGAAAACCAGTGACAATGGTTTGTGAATCTTTTTCCACAGCTATATTAATAACTAAATATGAGTAATTTTGTTTTTAATTTTGATAACACGGAAATAAGGGCGATGTTAACAACAAATGTGCCATTACACTTTAATTCTTATCGTCCGTTAATTTTTTTTTTATACCTGTACATACTTGTTCGAAAACGGCATTATTTTTTGTCGAATTACTGAGAACATGTAATAGAACAGATAATAAATATATTGTAATTTGTTTTATCAAACACTGTTTATTCCACTTTTTTATATAACCCTACAGGTTTCAACGCTTTCAC
>OX463841.1:46941824-47082085 GCA_949825065.1 Odontocerum albicorne
TTCTGTCATAAAATTAAGTTCTACAATTTAAATAACAAATCAATAAATTATTATATAAATTGATATTTTGACTATATTGTATTATTTTATACTTTCGTTGTACAATACAACCTGGCGAGCGTATTGCCAAGTGAAAATCTTTTCCAGCCAACCAAAAATATGTTCAAGAGGCCTTAAGGGAAAATCAGACTGGAATCCTTTTTAAAAAAAATTGGGTTCCAGCGAGATTTGAATCCTTAACCTCCGGGTTGGAAGACGACGTCTTACCAACTAGGCCTTGGAGGTCGTCGATAAAATGAAGCAAAAATTATTTGTAGAACGCGATCATAAGAAGTCAAAAGTATATATCATATATATATGGCTCCAAAAACATTTTACAAAAGAGAGAAATGTGAAAAACTGATTTTCCTAAGAATTCATATAAATAATAAAGGTTTTTTTTTAATAAATTTTAAGACTTACCCGTTTCTTATTTTTATCGGACAGGAAGGATCTGAAAATATTGAAAACCGTTTCCAATCCTGGAAAATTATTAACGTGATGCACCCCTTTCTGCCTTAGGGGAAGAGCGTCCTAAAAAAATATTTAAAAAATATATTTATAGCATCAGTCACAGCCTTAGTAGGAGTGTTTTTATGGTTAATATAGTTCAGCAGATAGCATTGATTTTTTTTATGCATACATATATAACATCACGTCACTTTCCCGCTGGGGTCGGCAAAGATGACAAAGTGCCAGACTTTCCTGCCTCGATACACATATTTCACCTCTTCCACATCCATACATCTTCTCATACAGTTCCTATGATTTCAGGATCATTCTCTTGATCCAACCATGCCTTTTTGGGTATTCCTCTTCCGCGTCTTCCATTATATATTTGATTTCTTAGTCTTCCTTTATTCATTCATTTCACGTGTCCAAACCATCTCAGAGTGTTATTTTTTTCATCTTACACAACATATCAGGCATAAGTTCACACTTACTCAACACGCCCTAATCTTACACAACATATCAGCCATATGTTCACGTTTACTCAACACGCGTTAAACTTACACAACATATCAGCCATAAGTTCACGCTTACTCAACACGTCGTAATCTTACACAACATATTAGCCATAAGTTCACGCTTACTCAATACGCCTTAATCTTACACAACATATCAGCCATTAATTCACGCTTACTTAACACGCCTTAATCTTATATAACATATCAGCCATAAATTCACACTTACTCAACACGCCTAAATCTTATACAACATATCAGCCATAAGTTCAAGCTTACTCAACACGTCTTAATCTTACACAACATATCAGCCATAAGTTCATGCTTACTCAACACGCCTTAATCTTACACAACATGTCAGCCATAAATTCACGCTTACTCAACACGCCTTAATCTTACACAGCATATCAGCCATAAGTTCACGTTTACTCAACACGCGTTAAATTTACACAACATATCAGCCATAAGTTCACGCTTACTCAACACGTCTTAATCTTACACAACATTATGGCCATAAGTTCACGCTTACTCAACACGCCTTAATCTTACACAACATATCAGCCATAAGTTCACGCTTGCTCAACACGTCTTAATCTTACACAACATATTAGCCATAAGTTCACGCTTACTTAACACGCCTTAATTTTACACAACATATCAGCCATAAATTCACGCTTACTCAACACGCCTTAAGTTTACTCTTTAAAAACAGTAGTTTTCCTTGTATCAATTCTAAAAAAATAAAAAATAACATACTTATTTTTAACGTGACAATAATATGATACAAAAATATGGTACGTTTTTTCTTAATTATTCAGAATCTATTTCAAAATTAATTTATTACTGTCTTATCAAATATGTACAGTTAGAATACACTACACCATTATGTACACTGGAAATAAAATATGGTTAGCAGAGATATGCAAACATAAATTATTCTAACAACGAAGTTTCTAAAAGGCAAATTTTTTTAAAGTTTCTTCTTGAACGGAAGCATTAAACATTAATTGATTTAACACACCAAAAAGTTAATAAATCGTAGCTTTCTTAGCAAGTACTGACATATATGATATTTAGCTAACAGCAGTCTTAACTACTCAACCAATTAATCAACTAAACAAAAACTTGAAAAGTTACGAAAGCTTTTAAAAATGCTGTTCTTGTAGCTTTAGGTATGGAGGGTCGCCTACAATTATTGTATAAAAATAACTTTGAAACAGCATTTAAAATCTACACAGTGTAAGCTTGATAACTGGACAAAATCTCTAATTTAGAAAGAAATGCAATATAGTTTATGTAAACATTTCATATTACAAATTACAAATCGAACCATTACAAAAAATTGACACCTTAAACTACATAGTTTTGATGTTTCGATGGACGACAACATCGGTGCAGATAAAGTTAAAAGTTAAATTGTAAACATAGAATGCTGGTTAGAATTAAAGAAAAACTGTTTATAACAGCTGTATGACCAGCATTTTATACGTGCTCGGAACCCAAATTATTCCATTATCCTATTTTTCTCTGGCCATGGGAGTTTTAGTGGTGAACTCCTTAGCTTCAATCTTTTGAAGATGTTTGTCCCTTCGCCCTGTTGTATTTTTAGCGACCATCTGCATCAGTCCGCAGATCATATTATGTGGTACTGCGATAATAATCGAGGTAATAATTTCCAAACTGAACTCCAATCGGCCTCACATCGGTTCATCTTCAGATCGATTGGCTATGATTGGATTCTGTAAAAGTGTTGGTAACTTTCTAGGCTATTAGAACTCCAGGCCTTAAGCCGCTTAAAGAAGTATATTCACTGCACTGCAAGTCATTTTGCTTCTCTCGTGTTGTGCGTGTTAGTAAAAATACTCCCTGGTAATAAGTTTGCCAGATTGTTATAACATACTATGGCATGTAAGTAATAAAATAAATTAATAACATAAGTTGTATGACCACAAGTCCTAGAAAAAGTGCAGGAGATGAACATGTGGCAGAATCCTTTTATCCATCCAGACGATGGGTGTCCAAGCCTCATGAAGTAGTAAGAGTAAAACAGTGAGAAAAAGAGCTAACAAGAAAAGAATAAGAAGGTAATCTAATTATTTTACCTGTCTTGTCATGACTAGTTTCTTCACATTAGACAGCGTCATCTGAGCCATATGTCCCATACCCACTTTGTTCGCATCCCCTATCACCATGACCCCCGCCACCACGGACTGGTCGTCCTCCATCAGCTGCACGTTGCTGAAGAGGTACGTCAGCTTCAAGATCTCGGCGACACTGAACCTACTGGCTTCGTAGTACCCCACTCTGGTGAGCATCACCCGAGGCCCATTCGATCCAATCGGCTTGGGGAGGATAACGAATATACTGCAATATTTCATTTCATTTTACTTTGTGTATGACCGTGTACGTGTTTACTCTGAAATGGGATAATCTTACGTGGGAAAGGGAGAAGCTCCATACAGCTATACATCGGACTAATTGACTTCTTTAATCTTCAGGTTTACTCAACTAGAGATAAATGTACATGTACCGGACCACGGTAAAAAGAACTGTAAATAAGCAACTAGCTGCTACGCAATGCTCTGAGTGTACTGAGATTACATATTAAAAATGAAAATGACGCTTTTTATGAGCGGTCTGTCGCTCATCGCAAGCGCTCACACCCCGCGAAATACAACAACTTTCGGAAATTTTACGCAATGCTTAAACCGACCGGTCAGCGATCTAGTCACGACAACCGTCCATAAGTCGACATTTCTATTGCGGTCGCGACAACGCACGGACCCAAACAAACAAATTTATCATAGAAACTAAGAATATATCAAACAAAATCAAATTTACAGACAAGAATCTGTACACATACAGATCTCAAAATACAACAAGAATTTACACATATTAAGGGTAACGCATACGTCCGATACAGTACAGTTATTGGTAGCTCACTAAATCTTTAAACGACTTTAGTGGGATCCGAGTATAAATATTTTGGCTAACTAAACGTACCAGTTAATATCACTTTACGTGATTATTTTTTACTATAAAAGACACTAAACGTATGATGATTATTTCCCTCTAATTTCATTAGAACTTCCAAAATAAGTTCAAAAGAGTTCAACTTATAAGTTTATTTCCCTTTACGTTAGAACATACTTAGTATTTATCTTCTCCTTATTTCGTGAGCTGTTGCATAATAAGTTCGACAGAGTTCAACTCATTGGAAGGCTTTAAAATAATGTATGTTACACCACCCTAATTTAATGAGATCTTGTATAATAAGTTCGAATGGTTCCAGAAAATTGGATAATTAAACATGTATAATAAATTAATTTCACTTTACATCAGAAGAAACAAAAAAGTATTTATAATAACATAATAAGTTAAAAAAAACATTCAATCTATTGTTTAATTAAATATACAAATTAATTTCACTTTTACATTAAAATACATTGAAAACGTTTATATCTCTCTAATTTGATGAAATCTTGCTTAATTATTTCAAAATAATTCAATACTTTGGCTAATTACACAAACTCATTAATTCTAATTTATATTAGAAGCTATTAAAAAGCTAAATTCAACGCTTCAATATCCTTATTTATTTTATCATTGACAGCTACTTCATCATGCAATGTCTTCGTTTAACTATGGATGAAGTTTAGATATTTAGCTATATGTACAAGGGTGGTCCCAGAAGTACCCGACCTGACGTATAGATGGTGGTTGTTCCTTTAAAAAATTACTATGGTAGAAAGTACTAAACTTACAAAGCTTAAGTTTCAAATTTTAAGACGCTACGTTGTTTAGTATTTGTTTGGCAGCCATCAATAGTGAACGCTCTCAGTGAATTTGTAAACATGGAAAAAAATTGGTCATCGGTATGTGGTACAATACTTTCATTTGAAAGGTCTAAGTCCAACCAATATCAAAGCCGAGCTAGATTCTACTCTGGAGTAGTCTGCTCCTTCGTTTACAACAGTAAAATATTGGGTGGCAGAGTTTAAACGAGGCCGTACGAGCTGCCAAGACGAACATTGCAGTGATGGACCAAATGAGGTGACCACGCCAGAAATGGTAAAGAAAATCCACAAAATGGTATTGGATGACCGTTGATTGATATATGTACCCAACAATATTTACATAATGTATATAAGTATTTTTAATTTAATATTTAGGTGTGGATATTCAATATTGTTTGTGAAGAGATATTAAGTTAATATTACCTTAAATTATATAGGCTCATACTTGTAAAAACTTAAATATATTTAATTGAAATTTGTATGTGTTAAGAAACATATTTTGAAAAGATCAATTCTGGTTTAATTCCTTCTTTGTTTAACAAAGCCATTGTAAGGTGAAACAACAGTCACTGAGTATATTAAAAATGAATATAGAAGCATCGTTTTTATTTTTTCCTAATTAAAATTGAGTTCTGTGAATTTAAAATCAACAGCATTAATAAATATTAAAACATGTTTATTTAAACTTACCCTGCATTGATAAGTTCCTGCATAATTGGTTCAAAAGGATCCACTCCATTAGCTAATTCAGGTATCATTGTCTTCATTGTATAATAATTGTCTAATTTCTCTTTTGTCCTTTCCAAACTGTATTTACATCCTCGTAGAAAAGATATCAACCACTGGTCATCTGAAACGGTTAAATTGACTCGACATCAATAACGTAAGTTCTTAAATCGCTCTCGAGATAAAAAGTGTTTGGAAATAGAGCTTTATTAATAGGTACACTATACTAGAGAAAATGTAGCATGGTCCCTGTGACAGTTCACAAATTTGCCCCAATACAATCTTGTAGTGACGTTAAGTAATTTCAATTATTTTATCAACATTAATATAAGCCTCTTTTATAATAAATAGCAAGCTATTTAGGTAAATATTGTACTCGTATATTAAATTACATAAAACTAACAATAATGAAAAATTAATACATCTTGTTACAAATTAGCAAAAATGTGGCAGTTTGTTAAAATCAAATAATATTTGGTGACGTTTGTCAAAAGTCAATACGTTAATCTGCATTGGCTAGGGATGGGGTATACGATAGTAGGATTTTCGATTTTTTGTACATAAAATTAAATGTTCGTAATAAGTATTAATTCATAGTGGATCTTGGTCTATTCAAAGATATATACAAATCATACAATACATTAGAAAGTCAGTATAATAAAAATTAGGAATTAAAACGTCCGTTTAGAGAAAAACAATTTTTCGATTTATGAAAAAACGATTCGATTTGTAAAAAAACTATTTAAGCCCATCCCTTTGAGACATGACATTTCAAACGTCACAGGAACCATGCTACATTTTCTTGAGTATAAGTGATATTCTACGACCTCCGTGGTCTAGTTGGTAAGACACCTGTCTACCGACTCAGAAGTTATGGTATCCATTCACGTTGGTATCCATTCATTAAAAAAATGTTATCGGTTTGGTTTTCACATCAGATGTCTTCAAGATCTTTCTGGTTAGTTGTAAGAGTTTGTCATGTTGTAATAAAACCAACCATTCCTCATTTGTATATTACCCACTGACCTCTGTAATTCATTCACACATAAATAAATAAAAAAATAAAAAATTTTATGTATGGGCAATTTTTTTACCACCGTCGTCTTTTTTAATTAAATTATTTGGCAACCAATGTATTCATAAGGTTTTTATTAAATTGTCCAAGTTTCAATTATATCATAAGTACGCCTATATTATATAATGTCGTTTTTTTGTGCGGAAAATTTATTTGGCTCCTTCCACTCGTACACGAACGCATGTATAGCGGCTTTATGTTAACATTTTTATTTCCTAGAAAGGATCTTCAGGAATCTTTGCGATTTCGGAAGATACTGATACTAAAGAATAAAATAATAATAGAAATATCGGACCAAAAAAATCATATTCGGCATATTATGTTGTACGAAAACATATTTGTTGTCCAATAAGTTGAAATTGACATAGCGAAATTTATTGAACCATATCTGACACATCCAAATGTCGACACAGTATCTACAGTAAAAATGTTTTCTTTACATCGTGTGGCTCATAAACCTTTTTCAAACCCGTACAACATAATATGCCGAACATGATTTTTTGATCCACTTTTTTAATAACTGCATAGTTCAAAATCACAGAAGAATACTGACGATCTTTTAAAGGAAACGAAATTTATTAATTTAAAACTAGTTTATATGCGTTTGTGTACATGCTAACTAACACGATTTATTGTTTTGGGTAAGCAGAAAGGACATACCTCCACACCTCTAATAATAATAAATATAATAAAGTAAAAAG
The DNA here is from genome assembly GCA_949825065.1 of Odontocerum albicorne. Lineage (NCBI taxonomy): Eukaryota > Metazoa > Arthropoda > Insecta > Trichoptera > Odontoceridae > Odontocerum > Odontocerum albicorne. The sequence goes on from OX463841.1 coordinate 46,949,128, forward strand.
ATAATTAATAAAGCGCCATTTAGAGAGCAAACTCTCCTGAATGGCGCTCTTACTCGAGATTCAAACCAATTATTATTAACAGATACAAAATATTACCAAAAATAAACAAGTTGAATCTAAGGTAGAAAGGTGGTGGCCGCAGCCATTGTGTTGTGCACTTCCCTGCATCTACATACTCGTATGTTTAAAGGTATATATTTGGTATGAAAATTACAAAGGAAAAAAGTATGTAGATCTTCCGATATGTGATAGTTACACATTCAGCTTTAGGTGTAGTGTACGTGTGAAGTGTTCATATATAATATAATTATAAATTTGCACGATGCCTTCCAACAGAGTTGTCTTCAATTGCTTCCTAAAGCTACACACGCCACCCATATTTCTAACAATTTAAGGCAGACAAACATCAATCCAATTGACAGATTTCTAAAAAAATAAAGATCAATTCACTAAATATAATGCAATGATAATTTGACTTGCAATAACAAAATAAACTCCTTTATATTACGAAAAATACACTGTTATCAACTAAAACAAGTCAAAAAATAGACTATACATACGGGCATAATGAAATATTGTGCAAAGCTTCAGGAATTCCCAAATACATACATACATACCATTACGCCGTTCCCCTTGCAAGGTTGGCAGAGAGAACAGATCTCCAAACTTTTATATCCATGCACACAACATTCGCCTCTTCCACATTCCGTTATGCGCAATCTTCTATTATTCATACTTCTCACTTTTCCTTCTTTCAAAATATTGTTCATTTGGTCCATCCATATTTTACAGTCTCCCTCTTCCTAATAGGTAGTCAAATATCTAATCAATCATAATACCGCAATCAACCTTTCTATCCATGAACACAGCTCTCACCTCATCCACATTAAACAATCTCGTCAGACATACATTTATAAGGGTTAATATATAGTGACAAATGAATGACATTTATCATATAAGGGTTAATACATGGTGACAAATGAATGACATTTATCATATAAGGGTTAATACATGGTGACAAATGAATGACATTTATCATATAAGGGTTAATACATGGTGACAAATGAATGACATTTATCATATAAGGGTTAATACATGGTGACAAATGAATGACATTTATCATATAAGGGTTAATACATGGTGACAAATGAATGACATTTATCATATAAGGGTTAATACATGGTGACAAATGAATGATAGGTGTATGGCTGCGCGGTAACGTGCTAAACTTCCGTGTGGAAAGTCGCCGATTTGAACCACACGCTGTGTTACTTCCCTCGAATAATACAGGTATATATCCACCTTACATTCGGAGGTATAGGGATACCTTTGACATAGGTCAGATCTATTTTTTAAAAAAGTTAAAATAAATCATGTGCTCCGATACTTTTACTTCGGTATGCCAATACAGCGGTGTGGCTGGTGAGTTTGATGGTGTGCAACGGATCACTTACTTAAAAAATAAACTTCTCGGCACAGCTTCGCTTTTCAACTGAATCGACATTATAATGGCGATGGGGTCCTAAACTTCGAGGCCCGGTAACGACAACGACGATTAAAAAATGGTATCATGTAACACTAGCATTTTTATCGGTTTGGATATTTATCACATACGAGTATTATTTTTATTCCGATAAAGACTTTTTAACAATTTAATCTTATTTTAATTGGAAATAATAAATCTGCGACGAATCTCCATTGAATTTGATTTTAATCAAATTAATATGAAATGAGTACTAAAATAAATTGCTGTACCGCTAATTACATAAATCATATCACAGTGACATGTGATTCAATAGGGCCTTTCAAATTGAGCGGTTTTTTTAATTCAATTTTTTTTAATTCTTGAATAAAATACACAATTCGCTTTGATTTAAAAAAAAACATTTATTGGTCATTGAGTATAATGTATGACATTTAAACACAAAAAACAATATCCGCCTAATGTCCACCTCTTGCAGCTCCACAGATGTCCACTCTTTCGTCAAAATTTTCGATGACGTTTTGGCATAATTGCGGTTCTAACTCACCAATAACGCGAATAATTTCATCTTTCAGCTCAGGAATTGATTGGGGAGCATGTTTATAGACCTGGCTTTTCACGTAACCCCAGAGAAAATAGTCCAACGGTGTGAGATCACATGATCTTGGTGATCAATTAACATCACCGTTTCCGGAGATTACAATATGTAAAATAATTCAACAATTTGAAAGCGTTGTTGTATTGTATACTGCTTTATTTTTATAAAGGTTATACATTACACTTCTCAAATGTTACAAGACCCAGACAAGTTCGCGACGCCATCTGTGTTTTATCCAAGAATTAAAAAAAACGGTCAATTTTAAAGACCTTTTATTTCCTATCTCAAGACTACTCTTATTTTAAGGTACATCGTCGTTTATGTGCAATGAGACCCTAGAATTAGTTAACAAGTTATGTTAGAATCTCTTCGTCACATAAAAGCAGTTGAAAAAATCTTAATTTCAAGTCAGTAATGTTTAATATTTTATTCCTGATATTCCTTTCCTCTCCAGCATCCCTTCTTTTTTTCTTTTAACTAATGATACATAGTACGGTTCAAAAGTTTCCAGCTCAAGGGTATAAAAAAAGTGATAGAATGAAACGCTAAATAATAATTTTCAATATAGTCCCCTGTAGTTAGTCATTCTTTTTAGAAAGATGAATGAAATTTTTGACAGCACTGAAAAACTATTCTGGAATGAGTGTTTCTGTTAGTCTGTATTGAAGAAGATATTATTTAATAGATTATCTGCCTAAAGCATTGGTTTCCTAAGAAAGTGGTGTCGTTATATAGCGCACATAACAAAACATTGTCTATGCAAACCATATGGCGTGGTTTCCTAGATAGCGTTGGTTGTGTCGTTATATAGCGCACGTAACAAAACATTGTCTATGCAAACCAATGGCGTTGGTTTCCTAGAGTGTGTTGGTTGTGAGTGTAATGTCAAATAGTAATGCTGACATTTGCATGATGGCCGTGATAGCGGAGCAAACAGTCGTGGAAAGATTTTTCCTGTGTAGCGGACACCGTTTTACAATAAAAAATGAGTGCAAATGTAATTTGGACCAGCGAAAATAACGAAAAATTGATTGATTTTGTAAGAAATAATGAAGCTTTATATAATGTGAAGAGCAAAGACTACAGAAAAGCCCAGTTGAAACAAACTATGAAGAATCAGATTTGGTTTCCACTGATAGTTGTGGGTTCTCATTTCTGCCGTCTGGCGGCGTGCTAGCATCACGTCATGTAACGTGCGCTATATAAGGAACCCGCTTTCTTAGGAAACCGTAGCTTAAGCGGGATTTTTAGTCCAATCTTTCAGTGTGGACTATGATGGAGAACTTTCTTCACAGAAACTGTTTCTTTCCATTATTTTGAAAGATACTCGATAACCGCGAGATATTTAATTTCTAATGTTTTAAAATATAACGCAAAAACTAATTATCTTTCACTAAAGTTATTATAGTATCAATCGCTTTTGTTTCTTCCTTTATGAATTTCAACAATCAATCCAAATACTTGACACTTACTCAAGTATAGTTAAAAAAATAAAGTCCTTAATTCATGAGATTGGACAGAAAATCATTCTTTGTTCTGTCGTTCATTAGGGAGGTATTCTACTCAAGAAATTCGAAAAAAAATTTTTTTGCATATTTTTAAAGTTTAGACCTTTAAAAATATGTTATCAAAAGGAAATTTTTAAATTCTCAATATTTACAAAGTTATATCAAGTTATATTTACGAAGGTATGAATCAGACAATAATCTCAAAACTTTAAACGCGTTTTTCTAAAAACTACTTTTTTTGACCTAGTCGACATAAAATCTCAAGTTTTATCCAACTTATGAAACTTTAATAAATATTTTTATATCGTCTCTGCTTTGGAAAATTCAAAATACTTTTTTACTATTTTAAAAAAATTAAAATATTTAAAAAAAAGTGTAAAAAGTTGAAATTTCTTTCAGACAGCCGCCATTTTACGATTTTTTGTTTTTAGTAATTAATTTTTATTAAGAAACTGTGTATAAGTTTGGTTTTAATTTTACAAAAAGGCTTTAATCATGTCGACCAGCTTACCCCGTTTTTTTTCGACAAGATATAACAGCCGATAACGTCTTGAATTAAAAAACAAAATCAAATTGTTTTTGTACATTCTCAATTCATCAATAAATAAACTACAAAAAATGCGAAACGAAAAATGTTTTAGTTTTTTTTAGATTAAGTCTGAAAAAACTCCCGAAATTAACGCCTATAGAGTAACAGAATACCCCCTTAATAAATAGTATCTAGGTATCTTTTAACGGCGTTTTAAACTATTGTATATATACAAAACACTTGGGATCTCTTCGACCTTTATATTTAAACTGTCTTTAAAACTTTTTGTTAAACTTCCACCTTTAAATAATATTAAGGCTTGCCGCAATCTTGTAACGTGTTCAACATCGCGCGCGATTTGCAAGCGCGATTCTTGCCCCACGAGGCATGTCACATTAGTGGATTCTAAGCTTTTCAGTAAATTCTTCAATTTGATATTTAAAATCTCTTCAAACAATTCTTTAAGATATATGCAACAGACTAGTTGAATAAAACAATAATTACTGTAAAATGATTATACCTGTTCTACTTTTGATATGTTTCTGTTTAGCCAGCCAAGTTTTGATTGCGTCCAGGTCTTCTTGTATCCGTCCAGGATCTTCGAACAGCTCATCTTTGGCTATCTTGGCAAGTTCGGGATTAAGCTTTCTCAAATCCATTTTATGCTTTTATCTGGAAAAAAATAAAATCAAAGTTAAGAAAAATAAAAAAGATAAATTTATAATTTTTCATATAATTATTTCTACAAAATACAACATGTCTATCTCCATCAGCAAGACTAAATCCATGACTCTAGTAAGAGAGCAAGTTGGATGCAGTGTGGCGATCAACGACACACCAATTGAACAAGTAACAAAATTTAAATACTTGGTTGCTAGAATAATGTGTAATAATGACCTCTATGGCGAAGTGCTTGAACAATCACAAAAGGCCGCAGCTATTTCCGGATGTCTAAAGAACACTATCTGGAAAAACAAGTATATGAACATCCAAAATAAGGTGAGGCTATACAAGACCTGTGTCCGCCCCATAATGACATACAGCATAGAGTTCAGAACCGACACTGTCAGAACCAAAAATCTCCTTCGAAACAGCGAAATGAAGGTACTCAGGAGTATCACTGGCAAAACCCTTCGTGATAGAGTATGAAACACAAAAGTCCGAAGGATGTACGAAGTTGAAGATATTGTCAGATGGGGATAACAAAGAAGAAGGTTCTGGAACGAACATGTATCCAGAATGGCGGAACCAAGAGCCGTAAGAATGGCCAGGGGCAGTATCCCCCAAGCAAGCAGACCTCCAGGACGACCTCCCAAAAGATGGAAAGACAGCTGGCAGTCGACGTCACAAGTGGGAAACAATGATGGATGACCATAACAGGCCAACAGGCCTAACAGGCCAACAGACATTTATGTCACTTCAAATCTAAGCTCGGCCTTAGGGCCTGTCCAGATGAGGCGTTTTACGCGCGATTCGAGTAACGCGTTTCGAATTGATTAAGGTAAATTGATCTAGCTTCGCGGTATTTATGAAATTTACGAACATGTATGTTTATGTAAAATGTCTTATTCCTCCTAATTCAACCGCACGGAGGAAGACGACATCTTAAAGAAACAAACATGTTCGTAAATTTCATAAATACCGCGAAGCTAGATCAATTTATTTTAATTAATTCAAAACGCGCTACTCGAATCGCGCGAAAAACGCCTCATCTGGGGAGCCCTAAGAAATTATTGACGTGAACTAAAATGTGTTATAATCACACCATAACTTAATGAGATTTTCTGATCGTAGAATCTGATTTTATCCAGCTTTTCTAAATAGTAAATAGAGCATTAGACTATCCTAAGTTATGAGAATTGATTAGTTCGAGACTGCAGGATATATTCCTGTACGAGAGTTGTAGAACTTACTATTTCATGAGTTCTTCTGTACCCGGGTTGCATCGATTGGGTAATGAGTATGCTGCAATCTCGGACATATTTGAAGAAAATTTTGATACCTATAAAAATTCTCTCAGAGAGATTTTTTATATATTTAAACCATGCGCTACGGCGTGATTCTCGTTAAAAAATATCTTTCTTCTCAAAATATCCAAGATTTCTAGAAAATATTTTGAAATCTCAATGTGTTTTTATGTATATTAAGTAGATGAATTATCCATATATATTCTTGTTTTTATTTTATCCAGATTATTTTTTTATGTAACGGCTTTGGGCATCCTGAATCCGGGCGTGTCAAATGCTTGTTTTATATGTATGATTGATATTTTGCATGTACTCGTAAGTAGTCCTTTCGGAATTTGTTTGTGTATGAGACATGTTAATGTTTTTGCTTTTTGTAATACGTTTTTATACTCATGTGCATTCAAAAAATTTATTTTCATTGTATTATTGTAACTATTTCTAATGGCCGATAAAAACTCGTAAATTGTACTAACTAAATATTATATGTTTAAAATGGAAATTATGTTACATAATATGCTTGTAGTGATTTATATATTGGAACGTCTCACAGTGTTACATTGCTTGTAGTGATTTATATATTGGAACGTCTCACAGTGTTACATTGCTTGTAGTGATTTATATATTGGAACGTCTCACAGTGTTACATTGCTTGTAGTGATTTATATATTGGAACGTCTCACAGTGTTACATTGCTTGTAGTGATTTATATATTGGAACGTCTCACAGTGTTACATTGCTTGTAGTGATTTATATATTGGAACGTCTCACAGTGTTACATTGCTTGTAGTGATTTATATATTGGAACGTCTCACAGTGTTACATTGCTTGTAGTGATTTATATATTGGAACGTCTCACAGTGTTACATTGCTTGTAGTGATTTATATATTGGAACGTCTCACAGTGTTACATTGCTTGTAGTGATTTATATATTGGAACGTCTCACAGTGTTACATTGCTTGTAGTGATTTATATATTGGAACGTCTCACAGTGTTACATTGCTTGTAGTGATTTATATATTGGAACGTCTCACAGTGTTACATTGCTTGTAGTGATTTATATATTGGAACGTCTCACAGTGTTACATTGCTTGTAGTGATTTATATATTGGAACGTCTCACAGTGTTACATTGCTTGTAGTGATTTATATATTGGAACGTCTCACAGTGTTACATTGCTTGTAGTGATTTATATATTGGAACGTCTCACAGTGTTACATTGCTTGTAGTGATTTATATATTGGAACGTCTCACAGTGTTACATTGCTTGTAGTGATTTATATATTGGAACGTCTCACAGTGTTACATTGCTTGTAGTGATTTATATATTGGAACGTCTCACAGTGTTACATTGCTTGTAGTGATTTATATATCGGAACGTCTCACAGTGTTACATTGCTTGTAGTGATTTATATATTGGAACGTCTCACAGTGTTACATTGCTTGTAGTGATTTATATATTGGAACGTCTCACAGTGTTACATTGCTTGTAGTGATTTATATATTGGAACGTCCCACAGTGTTACATTGCTTGTAGTGATTTATATATTGGAACGTCTCACAGAAATTATGTTACATTGCTTGTAGTGATTTATATATTGGAACGTCTCACAGTGTTACATTGCTTGTAGTGATTTATATATTGGAACGTCTCACAGTGTTACATTGCTTGTAGTGATTTATATATTGGAACGTCTCACAGTGTTACATTGCTTGTAGTGTTTTATATATTGGAACGTCTCACAGTGTTACATTGCTTGTAGTGATTTATATATTGGAACGTCTCACAGTGTTACATTGCTTGTAGTGATTTATATATTGGAACGTCTCACAGTGTTACATTGCTTGTAGTGATTTATATATTGGAACGTCTCACAGTGTTACATTGCTTGTAGTGATTTATATATTGGAACGTCTCACAGTGTTACATTGCTTGTAGTGATTTATATATTGGAACGTCTCACAGTGTTACATTGCTTGTAGTGATTTATATATTGGAACGTCTCACAGTGTTACATTGCTTGTAGTGATTTATATATTGGAACGTCTCACAGTGTTACATTGCTTGTAGTGATTTATATATTGGAACGTCTCACAGTGTTACATTGCTTGTAGTGATTTATATATTGGAACGTCTCACAGTGTTACATTGCTTGTAGTGATTTATATATTGGAACGTCTCACAGTGTTACATTGCTTGTAGTGATTTATATATTGGAACGTCTCACAGTGTTACATTGCTTGTAGTGATTTATATATTGGAACGTCTCACAGTGTTACATTGCTTGTAGTGATTTATATATTGGAACGTCTCACAGTGTTACATTGCTTGTAGTGATTTATATATTGGAACGTCTCACAGTGTTACATTGCTTGTAGTGATTTATATATTGGAACGTCTCACAGTGTTACATTGCTTGTAGTGATTTATATATTGGAACGTCTCACAGTGTTACATTGCTTGTAGTGATTTATATATCGGAACGTCTCACAGTGTTACATTGCTTGTAGTGATTTATATATTGGAACGTCTCACAGTGTTACATTGCTTGTAGTGATTTATATATTGGAACGTCTCACAGTGTTACATTGCTTGTAGTGATTTATATATTGGAACGTCTCACAGTGTTACATTGCTTGTAGTGATTTATATATTGGAACGTCTCACAGAAATTATGTTACATTGCTTGTAGTGATTTATATATTGGAACGTCTCACAGTGTTACATTGCTTGTAGTGATTTATATATTGGAACGTCTCACAGAAATTATGTTACATTGCTTGTAGTGATTTATATATTGGAACGTCTCACAGTGTTACATTGCTTGTAGTGATTTATATATTGGAACGTCTCACAGTGTTACATTGCTTGTAGTGATTTATATATTGGAACGTCTCACAGTGTTACATTGCTTGTAGTGATTTATATATTGGAACATCTCACAGTGTTACATTGCTTGTAGTGATTTATATATTGGAACGTCTCACAGTGTTACATTGCTTGTAGTGATTTATATATTGGAACGTCTCACAGTGTTACATTGCTTGTAGTGATTTATATATTGGAACGTCTCACAGTGTTACATTGCTTGTAGTGATTTATATATTGGAACGTCTCACAGTGTTACATTGCTTGTAGTGATTTATATATTGGAACGTCTCACAGTGTTACATTGCTTGTAGTGATTTATATATTGGAACGTCTCACAGTGTTACATTGCTTGTAGTGATTTATATATTGGAACGTCTCACAGTGTTACATTGCTTGTAGTGATTTATATATTGGAACGTCTCACAGTGTTACATTGTTTGTAGTGATTTATATATTGGAACGTCTCACAGAAATTATGTTACATTGCTTGTAGTGATTTATATATTGGAATGTCTCACAGAAATTATGTTGCTTTGCTTGTAGTGATTTATATGTTGGAATGTCTCGCAGAAATTATGTTACATTGCTTGTAGTGATTTATATATTGTAATGTTTCACAGAAATTATGTTACATTGATTGTAGTGATTTATATATTAGAATGTCTCACAGAAATTATGTTACATTGCTTGTAGTGATTTATACATTGGAATGTCTCACAGAAATTGTAACATTGCTTGTAGTGATTTATATATTGGAATGTCTCACAGAAATTATGTTACATTGCTTGTAGTGATTTATGTATTGGAATGTCTCACAGAAATTATGTTACATTGCTTATAGTGATTTATATATTGGAATGTCTCACATAAATTATGTTACATTGCTTGTAGTGATTTGTATATTGGAATGTCTCAAGAAGTGATGTCTCAGAAATTATTTTACATTACTTGTGGTGATTTATATATTGGAATGTCTCGCAGAAATTATGATACATAATTTGCTTGTAATGATTTATATATTGGAATGTCTCGCAAAAATTATGTTACATAATATGCTTGTAGTGATTTGTATATTGGAATGTCTCACAGAAAAGTTAACACTCTGATGAAACAATCTTCGTCTATCTGATAACAACTTTTTGATATAAACGTACAGATTAATTTGAACGTTTTCATAAAAAAACAGATTAAGTTGTTTACAGCTCACAAAAATTGTCTAATTTTCTATAAATACGTAAAATTTTAAAATCATGACATCTGCAAAACATGTTATTTTCAAGATAGTCAAACATGTCAAGAACAAAAGGTTTCTTCAGGTTTTCAAAATTGAGGTACTACAGTTTTCTACTCAAATTTGCAAATACTCTTATCATTTTTCGATTGTATATCCTTTCTCAATGACTGAAAAATACCCTTAACGTCATCTTACTGCCCTATATCAATTCAACAAATAGGATATTTCTATGGAGTCAGGAGTAAGGCGTACGAGATATTATATATCATATTATATTCAGCAGGCGAGCACATGACATCAGGATCAGGCCACTACAACAATTTGCTGTACTTAAAACTATGATTGTCAATACGAAATAAAATTGTCTGCATATATTAACTCGTCATTGATGGGCCATGTTGTCGAGGATTCCCTCGCCATTCCAACATCAATTCAGCTGAAAAGCGAAGCTGTACCGTGGAGAATTTGTTTATTTCTTTTTTTATCTCCTTTTAAAGTGAGTGAGCTGTTACACACCAGCAAACTCACCGGCCACATCGGTGTACTGGATCCGATGGCACACCTGAAGTGAAACAATCGGAGCACATTGACATATTTTATTCTCTTTTTTTTTAAGAATATACATGATCGAAGTCGTAGTTACGAGTATATTAACATACACCCCCGAATACTAGGCGGATTGAACTCCTAGTCGAAGATTTCTTCATCATTGTCAGTTCAGTCGGAAAGTGAAGATTTTTGAAGGGAACCTTCTATTGGCGAGCTGGGGCAAATTGGTCTGAACGTCACGAAAAGTGAAACGCTTCCCCTTCTCCGACTTGAATGGTAATATTTAAAATCATCTTTAATATTTATTTATGTTAATATAAATAAATTTAATAAATATTTAATATAAATTTATAATTACTCATAATGTAAACAAATAATTTAATAATTTGCTAAATGAACGATAAATAAATAAATTTATAAATTTATTTATTTATTAAATCTAAAATTAAATATTAAATATTATATTATAATACGAAATATTTATATTAAATTTGATTAATAAAGTAATATTTAATTTAATTAATTAATTAATCATAATTTATAAATATAATTCAATTAATATAATTTATTAAACATGATATAAATATAATTAATTTGTAATGAATATTTATTATTAATAATAATTATTATTAATAATATTATTAATAACATTAATATTATTAATATTAAGAATATAAATTAATATTAATAATTATGTTAATATTTATATTAATAATTATATTAATATTTATATTAATTATGATTAATTAATTAATATTAATAATTAATTATAATACTAATATTAATTAATAATATAATATTAGTATTATAATTATTAATTAATATTAATTAATTAAAATTATTATTAATATAAATAAAATTATATAATATTAATAAATTAATTATTTATTATAATTGATAATTAATAACTAATAATTCATTATTAATTAATAATAAATGATAAATAATTTTCAATTGTTTTTAATTAATTAATTGATTAATTAATCAATCATTTATTATTAAGTAATTGAATAAATTTATTTATATTAATTAATTAAATAAATTTATTTATGTTAATTAATTAAATAAATTTATATACATTAATTAATTAATATAACCATTTCCAAATCCTAAAAAAAAATCGTTAAATGGAAAAAAAGCAATGCATAAAATCAACTTTTCCTAGGAGCTGAGAAGTTTTACTTCTACCGCGTGAGAGTCTCACGCATTTGTTTTTTTTTAGTTTACCAGGAAATTCACCGGCCACATCGCTGTACTGAATCCGATGGCACACATAAAGTGAGACTATCGGAGCAAACCGGCATGTTTTTTAATTTTTTTCTGAAATAATATACATGATTAAAGTCATATGTGTCCTTATACTCCTGAATACTAGGCGGATAATATGCCAATGTTATTCGAGGGTAATAGCACAGCGCGGGGTTCGAAACGGCGACCTTCCGCACGAAAGTCCAGTGCGTAACCGTGCAGCCATAGACTCATATAATATATCTACAAACACTGTTTATTCCACTTTTTGTAACGTTATAACCCTACCGGTTTCAAAGATTCACCTCGTCATCAGGGGATCACAAACAAGAGTCATGTTTGTGCTCCCCTGATGATGAGGTGAAAACCTTGAAACCGGTAGGGTTATACCGTTACACGTGTGCACCTGAAGGGCTCATGGTCAAGGTTACACTAATCGTGTAATACGATGCAATTGGTGGGAAATTTAACGAATCAAAGGCAGGCAAACTGTATACCAAAGTTGGTCAATCTGTGCTTGTGTTTTAAACGTGTCGGTCTTGTACATACAATTTCAACTGTCGTGTATTTCGTGTGTCAATTTATTTTTTTTCACTTCTTTTAATTTTTCGTTGAATCCCTTCAAATAATGAATGTCTCAGCAAAGATAAACATTATCGATTCAAGAGAAAAGTAAAATTCTCGAAAAAGTGAATAAACTCGTTGGTTCACGTGTTTCGCTCGCGCGTAATTTGGGGATACCCATTACAACTTAGGCTACGATAATAAAAAAATGCGAATCGATTGAAAAAAGTTTTCCGATTTGCGTAATTATCTAAATAAAAAATAATTTTCATTTTTTTTTTCTAGCCCCGAATTTACGTTTTCCCTCCAATTATTGTACGTTTTTTTTGTTAGTCCCTTCAAAAACGTAAAAACGGGGTTTCACTGTAAATGTTCCTAAATATTAAAAGATTCTAGCTCTAGCAATACCATGAATTGCATCTTGAGATAATTTTGGACATTGATAAATTACTTCGTAAGTTTTAATCTTTTCCCGCTTCATTGTTATATTTAAATCTGATACAAAAATGACTTTTCAAGGTGTTTTTACGCTTAAGTAATTAATTTACTTGTTATTAAAATTCATTAGGCTATTTTATTTGATGTTAATCGCAAAGTTTGTTTAAAAGTAATGTATAGTACAACCATTTATTAAAGGCTATACCTATATACTCGTATGGGTCGTTCACAAGCCAAATGAACCAAGTCCATTCAGGTTAGTTTTGAGTAAACTACGTTCAAACATTTTAGTGTTTCTAATTTTGTACGGTATTTTAGTTTAGTGATCGCAATTCTGAAAAGTGTTATATAGAGCAGTGCTTCCCAATTACTTTCATGTAACGGCCCCCTAAATCTGAAGTAATTAATTCCCCCCCCAAAAAAAACATTTTTTTTTATAGTTGAAGATTTATTTGGCAATAATTATTACAATTAAAATACACATATTTATATTCAACACAAAATTATAGGAACTTGCTTAAAAACTTTTTTTTAAAATAAAAACTATACTCACATGAAACAATTTAATGCGATAGATGAGATCGCATGTTTTAACTGTTAAATATATACATTTCCTAAATATGTTATGTGGAAAAATATTCATAAGTGAATATTTATACTTTGTACTGAATATTTTCGCGACCCCCACGAGAAATCCCGCGGCCCCCAATTTGGGAAGCACTGATATAGAGTACATTTATTACACTTATTTTGTACAAAAGCATTTTCTGCTAAAAGCTAAAGCTTTTCGCACACCTTTCATGCAGTGATCTAAAATTCAATATTTTTGGACTTGGTTCACTTGGCTTCTGAACTATCCATATCATACTGACGGTGTTCAAGTCCAGAAGAGTCCACAGAAAAACCAATGTTACCCTATACAAAACAATTATTAGAACAGTGGTGGCATATGGACACGATAGCACTGACATCTAAATCCGCAGAGTTGCTGGATGCCTTCGGGAGAAGAGTACTACGTAGGATCCTGGGCCCCATGAATGACGGCAAAACCTGACGGATACGATACAACGACGAGCTATATAATATATACAAAGCTTCCAGGCTATTTGTACATGTTAAAATCAGCAGATTGAGATGGGCCTGATATGTGCAGAGAATGCCGTCATCGCGAGCACCCAAAAAAATCCTGGAGGGACACCCGGGTCGAAGAAGGAGACTGGGCAGGCCAAGGCTGTGATGGGTTGACGAAGTTGAGAGGGACACAACCCGGCTGCTGCAGGCGCAGGATTGGAGGGTCGTGGCGGAAGACAGGAGGAGTTGGAGGTTAAGATTGACAGAGGCCAAAGCTCGATATGGGCTGTAGGACCATCGAAAGAAAGAATACCTATAATTAATCCGTACCGCAGACAAGCGCGGCTATATACGCATTTATATTATTGAGATTATTTTACCAATTTAACTATAGTTATGCTATATTTTCGAATTAGTACTGATACTGCCATCTTTGTAGAAGATTGTGAATATCATATATTTTATAATTTTTCAATAAGTCTCCCGCTCCGGAATTCCCGAAATCCTTCAAATCGATTATCAAAGAACGTGTGCCAATATGTATTCCCCCAACTGACATAAAAATACTCAGCAAAACTTGCAAAGTATGTATGATATGCTAAACACGAAGAGAAGTGAGACCCGATACATGGTTAAGGAGTATGATGGAGGTCTGCATAAATTAAAATATTTACAAAATCACCATAGTTACCTTAATTATCAGAATATTTAAAAGAAATATTCAAAGTGTCATTACAATATTTACAACAAAGATGTAGGAATTTTAATAAATCCTTCATTAAAATCAGAATTGCTCATAAATAAGTCGGGTACTGAAAATAATTTTCTTTATTTTGATCAGGTCTTAAAGTATTAAGTTCCTAAATAAATTTCATGAAAACACAAAATTTTGAGAAAAAAATGAAAATAACCGCAGAAAATTTACTATGGGAAGACAAACTGCAAAGAAAGCTTCATAGATCTTCCGATATGTGATAGTAACACATTCGGCTTTAGGTGTAGTGAAGTGTATGTGTAGTGTTCATAAATTTTGATAAGACCTCCCAAAAAGGGTTTTCTTCAAGTGTTTCCCAAAGCTTCACACGCAACCCTTATCTTGAACACTTTAGGGTAAACCATTCCAAGCCATAAGATAAGGAAAGGCAAAAGCCATGTCATATTACATATATATTGAATCGATTCAATGAAGATGAAATCGACCTCAAAACTATTCTCCTCTTCGAAACAATATATCTCAAACATTGATTCGAATAAATGGGAAAAGATCCCAAATAAATTCGAGGATGATTGACAATTGCTCACTAACTGAAAAAAAAACAGATACGTGAGACTCTCGCGCGGTAGAAATGCAACTTCTTAGCTCTTTGGAAAAGTTGATTTTATGCATTGCTTTTTTCCATTTATTAACGTTTTTTTTTAGGATTAGGAAATGGTTATATTAATGAATTAATGTAAATAAATTTAAGTAATGAATGAATAATTAATTAATTAATAATTGTAAATAAATATAATAAATTAATTTATTTATTGATTAAAAATAATTAATAATTATTTATTAATTATTAATTAATCATTTATCAATTATTAATTATATTAATTAATTATTATTATTAATTTACATTAATTATTTATTTACTATATTATATTTTTTAAATATAATTAATTATTATTAATTACTTAATTTAATTAAATATTATTTAATTATTTAAATTAAATATAAATATTTATTTTATATATAAATATTTATTATTAGATTTAAGAAACAAATAAATTTATAAATTTATTTATTTATCAAATTATTTATTTATATTATTAATATTTATAAATTTATATTTAATATTTATTAAATTTATTTATTTATATTAATATAAATAAATATTAAAGATCATTTGAAATATTACCATCAAAGTCGGAGAAGGGGAAGCGTTTCACTTTTCGTGACGTTCAGGCCAGTACTAATTGGCCAAATTATTTGCCCTACCGCACCTATAGAAGTTTCACTTTAAAAAACATGTCATATCAGGTAAAACTACTTGTACTGTAGTCGTTCAGTTGATCTTTATTTGTTTACACTATTTCACACAATAAGTAGAACGAATGTTTTTTATCTCTTTCCGTTATAACTTTCAAACGCTGTTATGTCAAATTGCCGCAACATAATTTCAATGATGAAATTCTAAACGAAATGGCGTTACAGTTCCGGTATGTTTTAAAAGGTCACCAAGTGTTTGATTTACCAAATTATCTTATTTTGAAGCTGGTGCGTGAACTGCAGATAATTAAGGTGAATAATAACTAAATCGAATTGCATGTTGCACTGAAAGATCGCACTGACCAAGTCAGACACCCGAATATGGAATGAAAATTATAATGTTTATTTTATCAAAAGTGTTTCTTCTAGCACAAAGTTATTGACACCTTTTGGTCAATACTGATACATACCATTCGGAATGCCAAACTAAGAATACAAAAATGTATGCGCTTCTCAAAATGTAACCACTTAAGAAAGCCACCTATCCCGTCGTAATGATTAGGTGCATGACCGCACTGGACTTCCGTGAAGAAGGTCGTCGATTCGAGCCTTGCACTGTGCATCTCTTTTCGAATGACACAGATATTTTTTCCGCCTAGTATTCGGTGTTATAATGATACCTACAACTTCGGCCATATCTATTCTTTTAAAAACGAGAGAGAGAGAAAATGCTGATGTGCTCCGATCGTCTCACTTCGGTGTACCATCGGATCCAGTACAACGGTGTGGCCGGTGAGTTTGCTGGTATGCAACGGCTCACCCACTTAAAAAACTGTACTGTACACAGCTTCGTTTTGCAATTGCATTGAGGTTGGGATGGTGAGGGGATCTTCGACGACGAGGTCCAACAGAGATGATTAAGAGAGGTAGAAAAAGTCACACACCTCGATAGTATCCTCACCAACAAAAATGATATGGGAACGTTAGTTAAAGCAAGGATCTTTAGGGACTTGTGTTTCGCATAGAAGGATGAGGTTGTTTTAATAAAAGTCGTCGAGATCGAGATAAGTAAAGAGAGAAAGTTTATTGAGAGCGTCTGTATTTATAATGTATAGAACGGTGCAGAACATGTCGCCGTCTCGCTTTGCCGTACACATGGTTATTGTCACGCGTTCCATATACATTTCATACTACGGTCTGTAGGAGAGGCAAGAGATATGTCGGCGTCTCGCTCTCGCTGTTCGCTACTAGTGAGTTCAATGATCGCGCGGCGACCTTCGCCCAGTGCTGTCTCGCATTCCTTACAGAGCGAGTTCAATGACCGAGCGGCCAAGGGTCGCCTCAGTGGGTTCAGTGACCGCACGCACGGTCGCTACAGATCCAAAGGAGGACTAGAACAACTGCAGCACTTCATAAACTGCTAAGTTAAAAATTGAGAATATAAAAATGTAGGCGCTTCTCGATATTAAACTACTTAAAAATTTCTACCTTCAATTCCAGTCGTGGTGGGAGAGATTGAAAAGTTTGCATACCTCGATATTGTCATCATCAACAAAAAGTGTCGGGTATCTTAATACAAACAATGATCCACAATGAAACCATAGCAACTGCAGTACTTGATTGAGAATATAACCCTGTCCCGGAATGCCAAACCGTGAATATACAATTCAATCAGCTTAACCATAGTAACTTATGGGTTCAGAACGTGGGTCATGATACTCAAAGACCGAAAAAAGTTACGATAACCAACTATATCGAATTATACTTGGCCTAAAACATGCTGTAGAAGAGGGAACACTGTGATCTAATGAAGAAACTTAAAAATGTATGAGACATACATTTAAATTAAACACCAGTGACATAAGTTTGAAATGGATAGGCCTTGTAAGCAGGGCTGAATTGACATTAAACAAATATCATGTCATTCCAACATCTCGTGAGAAGGCGACGTGAACCGAGACAAAAACTTTCACATAACGTGCAGCCGGATTTTAATAGGTTAATAGGGGTGGGACACCACCTCCGTAGCCTAGTTGGTAAGACGTTTGATTTACACCCAGAGGTTTCGAGTTGATATCCGAAAAAAAAAAATGGTTCCTTGTCTAGTAAATTACTTTGTCTGATTACAATACTAATGTGCGAGTAATATTACCTCTTTACATATGGTAGTAGAAAGTGAAAAATATTCAGTTCTGGACCTACTCCAGTGGTTCTAAATCCGAAGTCTTGATTAACACGTTCACTGCGTATAAAATGTCATACAGAGATGCTGAAAATTCGCGAATTTTTGAAAACCCATAACTTTGTTAAAAATCAAAATTCTTCTTTCTATTGAAACATTATATACAAGTGTATTCGTTCGTGTCTTCAAAACACATGAAACCGGCGACAAATCCTTATCGGGAGACGTTTATGAGTGCACTCAACATTCAAGGCTATTTTTTATGGACACGGGAGCCGTGTTCAACGCAGTGAACGTGTTAATGGGACGGAAGACAATGTCGTCTTCTGACCTCGCTTTTCAATATGTTTGTATCGCCATTTCGGATTTGTTAGGAATACCATACGAATGGATAGAAAAAATATAAAAATATTAGAAGCAAACGGCGTATGACCAATCGGCTAAGATAAAAATAGTACTGTAAACTCAAGCTTTACAGGAATCACAAAATTAATTATTTATTAATTATCATCTGAGGTTAGAAAATGATAATTAAAGGACAATTTATAAAAAGCAGATTCTCATCAAAAGCGTTCTAGCTCGGGATTAGAGCCCACTATTATTAATATATTAAAACATAAACAAAAGTTGAGTTTAAAGATATGAAGATGGTTAAAGTGGCCATTAGATAAGGTACTTCCCCGCATTTGCATATGTTTAGAAAAACATATATCGTAAGGAATCATAAATCTTGACATCCATCCCAAAAAGGGTTATCTTCAACCGCTTCCTAAAAGGGAACAAGTCACCCATATATCTTCCTAAAATTGAACAAGTCACACTTTCAGACAAACCGTTTCACACCACAGAAACAACAAAGACAAAGTTCTTGCATAAAAGACAAGGGGAAAAGGAGGGGTTACATCGATTAAATATTGATCAAAATTCACAAAGAAATAAAAGGAAAGATGAATAACAAATTAAAGGCATTGCAGATGGATTCAAATAAGCGGATAGCAACAATTAGTAAGATAGTTGATTAAGTCAACCAGATAATATCCCAATAGCTCACACTTTCGTCATAACTACATATCGTACTTGTTCTGCGAAAAGCTTTCAAATCCATTTTTGCTTAAAATGACTTTTAGATGCCATTTTACTTAAAATAAAAATATCCTCACATGGAAAAAACATGTATGTCCAAAAGTCATGTGGTTTTGCTATTATGAAAAAATAAAAAATCATATAACTTGATTTTACATCGCCTTCCGAAACTTAAATTGCATTTATGTCAAAACTCAATATTTAAACTTAAATACTTTTCGCAGAACAACGACGATATAAGTACCCGGCGGTAAGTAATACACATCGGGCTTAAGAAAGAGACTGTCGCTTTGTAGAGCGTCGTCTCTGTCGCACGATACGCGAACTGTCCGTGCGACAGAGACGACGCTCTACAAAGCCGAAGTTAGCTGATTATGGCCGACAGTCTCTTTCTTAAGCCCGATGTGTAATATTTACCACCGGATACTGTACATGTATGACGATGACTTATCTTTGTATCACCGATATCAAATTACGTAATTTCCCGCTATTGTGAATATCAAAGATTCATTTTGTATTTATCTTTGACACTATTTATGAAAATAAATTAACGCTTGTGTTTTTTAATGAAATTATTATCAATACTTGACAATATTTCATTGTTGAATTTAATCTATTTAAATATAAAATATTATTGAACAAAAAAATATTGTGCGAATTTGAGTGGATGGCGTGGTAGAGAAGGACCAAGGAAAATACGATTGGATCAGGTGAATAATACTTTGAATTTCAAAATACTGAATGAAATTCATAAAAAATTTCTGGAATCGAAATCAATTCCTATAACATATACAGCGGTGTGGAAGGCAATGGGAAACCACAGTAATATATTTCTCAAGGAAACCAAATTAATATGTTCAAAAATTTGTAGGTCATGTTCCTCAGCACGATGAAGAAAAATATATTTCATACAGTATGTATCACGAAGCAGTACAGTATATTTCATGAAGTGGCAATGGGCAGGACATGTAGCCAGAATGTCAGACTCTCGTTGGACATCCGAAATAATCCAATGGTACCCAAGAGGCATAAAGAGGCCCAGAAGAAGACCGAAGGTACACTGGATAGATGAAATCAAGAAGCATGGCAGCATCACATGGCATCAACGAGCAAAAAACCGAACTATTTGGAGTCAACTTAGGGAGACCTTCATCCAGCAGAGGATCGACCCTGGTTGACAATGATGATGATATCACGAAGCATTGGGTTTCACATTAAAACTCAAGAAAATCATATTTCTTTGATCAACAGCTATCGCGTTGTAATAAATACTATTCTGTTACTGAATAAATTATTGTGTGACGATGTATTATTTTCTTATTAATTGGCACTTTATTATATTACTTATGCTGTACATTAATAATGAAAATTACATATTCACAAAATTATTTATTCGTTACAGCACAAACCTGAAAGAAATAAGGAAAAATAAAATAACACGAATATACTCGTATTATGCAATAGTGCAAAGTTTAAACCTAGAAATACATATGCTATTTATTATTGCGATTCAGTGAAATGAAAAAAAAAAAAGGGAATGCAGACAATGATAATGCAGTATTATAAAAATTTATTTAAAAAGTATACAAAAGTAAATATTTTATACTATATTCTGAAAATTTCAGAATATCTTTAAGACTTATTGATACAATTCTCTTTATGACAAAATAAAAAAAACCTTATTTAGATTTTAGCCATTCGGATCTTTTAAAATATCTTACTTGATCGAACGATGTTCATGTTCATCAGGTAGCATTGTACAGAATGAAAAATGTATTAATTTTATTTACTATGCACTCTACATACTTGTCATTTACTATACACTCTACATACTCATCATTTACTATGCACTCTACATACTCGTCACTTACTATGTACTCTACGTACTCGTCATTTACTATGCACTCTACATACTCGTCATTTACTATGCACTCTACATACTCGTCATTTACTATGCACTCTACGTACTCGTCATTATACAGAATGAAAAATGTATTAATTTTATTTACTATGCACTCTACATACTTGTCATTTACTATACACTCTACATACTCATCATTTACTATGCACTCTACATACTCGTCACTTACTATGCACTCTACGTACTCGTCATTTACTATGCACTCTACATACTCGTCATTTACTATGCACTCTACATACTCGTCATTTACTATGCACTCTACATACTCGTCATTTACTATGCACTCTACATACTCGTCATTTACTATGCACTCTACGTACTCGTCATTATACAGAATGAAAAATGTATTAATTTTATTTACTATGCACTCTACATACTTGTCATTTACTATACATTCTACATACTCGTCATTTACTATGCACTCTACATACTCGTCACTTACTATGCACTCTACGTACTCGTCATTTACTATGCACTCTACATACTCGTCACTTACTATGCACTCTACGTACTCGTCATTTACTATGCACTCTACATACTCGTCATTTACTATGCACTCTACGTACTCGTCATTATACAGAATGAAAAATGTATTAATTTTATTTACTATGCACTCTACGTACTCGTCATTTACTATGCACTCTACATACTCGTCATTTACTATGCACTCTACGTACTCGTCATTATACAGAATGAAAAATGTATTAATTTTATTTACTATGCACTCTACACACTCATCAATTAAAATTTACATCGTTTTGATGGAAAAACAAACCCTATACGTATACTTATATTTACAATGCAAAAAATACTCATTTTTATAGATAAAGATGTCAGGTTTTTTCAAAGACAAAACCAGTAGCGAAGTGGTCTAATTTTTTATATAATGAATCTCAAGCAATCACATACATAATTCCAACCGTCTTGTAATCTCTCCAACCATCTCAAAATAATATTCCTCAACTCTTCATCGAGCGCTCTAGATTGACTCATATATGAGGAAATTACTGATTTTTTAACCTTTTTTTGCTAGTGTTCCCGCCGATATAAGTGAGAATGTCTAATTTTCCGAAATATGATAGCTTATCATGTAAATTCGATTTTAAAGTTCCATATTATATCACATACATGCGTATGTACCCTACAATATTTGAGGTTATCATGCGTTGCCGAAGTTTAAAGTTCTCCTGCACGTAGCAATTCAATTCGATACCTAATTTCTATAATATATCTAGGTCTAGGGCATTCGTGATTAAATATGGTATACTAGACATTTGATACTTTTAATTACTCTCTAGGTAGACCGGTCAGCCACAGAAATACGCCATTGTGACATTTTCAAATTTAGAACATACCTTTGTTTTGAAACCATTATTACGAGGGGAGGTCAATAAACTCAAGGATTGAAAAGTTTAAGGAAGGGAGCGATAGTGCGCATGTTCCGATAATATGACTCATTATTAATAACATATATTCACCAAGTTTTAGTCTAATTTTAACAGTTTTATTTAAGATATCGTCGGGAGAGTATTTCGAACGTTAATACATAACATCCCAAGTATGAAAAAAAAATGAGTATCGTGCCGTCATTAAGTTTCTCTCAAAACAAGAGAAAACACTTCAAATCTTTTTGGAAGAGATGTTAGTGGTTTACGGGGACTGTTACCCTGAAAAAACAATGGTATACAAGTGGCATAGTATTTTTAAGCAAGAGAGAGAATCGATTGAAGACGGTGCTCTGACCAGAGCGGCCTGTTGAGACCACTTCTTAAAGCATCGACAAAAAAGTTAAAAAAGCTTGTGCTGAAAGATGCCCGCATAAACAAACAGCTTGCAGCAATGGTTAGAGTATCACCTACTCGTACAATCATTCTGAATATCCTCCACCAGCATCTAGGGATGTCAAAAGTTGGTGCAAGATGGGTACCCAGAATGCTATCGCCACTTCAAAAACAACAACTGCAGAAATGGCAAAGATGAGATTTTGATCCGAATTGTTACTGGAGATGAAATTTGGGTTCATCATTATGAGCCTGAGTTTAACCAAAAGTCCATACAGTGGCATTAAAAGTCCATACAGTGGCATTAAAAGTCCATACAGTGGCATTAAAAGTCCATACAGTGGCATTAAAAGGACACTCAGCCCCTTAAGAAGTTCAATGTGTCGCAATCGGCTGGAAAAAATATGACTACATTTTTTTGGATGCAGAAGGCGTACTGCTGATAGATTACAAAGATAAGGACATCACAATAACTGGAGAGTACTACTCCTGTCAGCTGATGCAGTAAAAAGAAACTGTAAAGGAGAAAAGCAGATGAAAATAGACAAAAGAAGTGCTGCTTTTGCATGACAATGCACCCATGCACAAAAGCAATTTTCGTTACAGCCCAGAATTGGCTCCGTCTGACTATTATTTGTTTCCAAATATAAAAAAAGAATTTCGAAGGAAGAAATTAACGGATGATAAAGAAGTTAAAAGTGCAATTGCGGCTTATTTTGAGGGCAAATGAAATTATTTTTTTCGTGGGAATAAATAAATAAGATTATTGTAATATCTGAAAAAACTATTAGTTAATAGTGAATATATTGCAAAGGAGAAATAAAAAATGTATTTTTTTTCTTTTTCCCTTCATTTTGCGAATTTATTGACGTCTCTTCATACGTAATTCAGTTTTTCCTCGACAGCTGATGCGTTCATTCTATTATGTGAAAACTAAAACTTATCTAAGTTATCGCTGGATGATCAGTCATTAACTTATATGCTCATTGGTTAGTGTTTATGATATTGTTTTTTATAAATGACACTTAGTGATCGTTTTTTGTGTCACTACTTATTCTTTAGCAAATTTGTTAATATTTTTTATAATTGATTCAAAGATCAATGTTTAATGTTACATATGCGCACTAACACGTTTTAGTGGGGTTCTTTTATTTTTACATTTTGAACGTGAACTTGAGGTTGATAATTTAAGTAAGATAAAAAAGAGTACATTAAGATGGTTTGGTCACGTGGAACGAATGAACGAAGTAAGTCTAACAAAATAGATGTTCAGTGCAGATGCGAGTGACAGTCATGTGAAAGGAATACCAATGAAAGTATGGTTGGATCAAGTGAATAATATTCTGAAAGAAG
Source organism: Odontocerum albicorne (assembly GCA_949825065.1). Lineage (NCBI taxonomy): Eukaryota > Metazoa > Arthropoda > Insecta > Trichoptera > Odontoceridae > Odontocerum > Odontocerum albicorne. The sequence continues at coordinate 46,973,479 of OX463841.1, forward strand.
AAAACGTTGAAAATCGAAGAAATCGTAGAAGTTGGATGAGAAGGGGAATGGATGTAGTAGAGGCTAACGATGCGTTTAGAATTAGTAAATATGGCATTATATCCTCTCTGCCTACCCCGACAATGATATATCGTAATGGTATGTATGTAATATGTTTATACGAGCATTCATTCAAGCTTTAATGTTCTTTTTTGTTCTTACACGTTGTAGAGTTATATTCAGCATTATCAATGTATGTTTTCAAACCATTAAAAAAAATCCACATCTTAAATTTACAACAGTAAATAAGAACAGTGGTACGCAACCCTTTATTTCTCCTTCGACCCCCTATTTGCATTATAATATTTATGCGACCTCCGCGTAAATGGAAAACGATTTTCATGACTTATTCTTTACAGACAAGAGTAATATTAAATAGTTTTTTTACAATAACTGTGAAATTTTAGGTTGAACCTTCAAAATAACCAATTCCAGATTTGGCTCAATTGTTGAAATGGCTACCTTTATAACATATATGCTTCTTTTATATATTCATTCTGGAACGTTTCTAATTATTTATTACAATAAGAACCGATGCAATGTAGTATCGCGCAAATAAATAGGACTGACTGGAAGTAATATTTAAACCAACACTGTAGAGTCGAAGTCGTAGTCAGGAGTCGGAGTCGTGGAGTCGGTTGATTTTTTGTGGAGTCGTATTCGGGAGTTGGAGTCGGTTGATTTTTCATAAGAAGATTGTCAACCGCCCTAAAACCTCTTTCCACGGGGTATGAAGATGGAAAATCTAACATAAACTTTTTTGCAATAGTCCATAATGCAGGATAAGCAACAGGGATATCTTTCTGAAGCCAGAACTGCTGATACTTCTAAGTTCTTCGTTTATACTTTTCCAATCAGTTCTTCTTGTAATATATACATATATGTACACACAATCTGTGTAAGGTGTAATAAGACATTTACGGAACGCCTAAATATTGATGATGATCTGCCTAAATGGGATCCGCTCACGTGGACCCCCATTTACATCTCGTGCACCCCCATTTTCTTTTCTCGCTGACATAGACCTCCTGCAAGTCGAAATCGACCCTTGGGGGTCCATATAGACCACTTTGGGAATCTTTGGTTTAGATGGTAATAAATATAATAAACTTGTCAAGGAAGCTTTTTTTTTGTTTTGCGGACTGTACCTATAGGTCTATAGGGTCTTGGATGTCAACATCTTTAGAATTTTAGTAAATTTTTAAAAGGGAGCATTTTGAGTTTTCACAGTTAGAACTGTTGACAAATAAAAATCAATATTTTTTTATCTACAAGGCCACACAAGCAGTCGAGCAGAAATTGATTCAAGTATTGTCACAATTTGTTAAAATACTTCCTCAAAGTATACACAGATAAACAATAATACACTCACACATATAACACAGCAATAGAATAGGTACTCCTCAGATGTCTGGCATAGAAAAGAAATGGGTAGAAACACACAAAACACTGATGGAAATAAATTCAAAAACCTCGTAAATCGCTCGATCGTTACGATTGGTTATTGTTGACTGAGTTTCTTTCCTTGAAACCATAAATTGAAACAGAATATCAGCAAAAAATCGTTTCTGAGAGTTTATGAAGTTCCATGAGCCATTATTTTATAAATTAAAAACTTGATTATACAACGTACAATATGCCGAGATTATTTCCATGCAGCCTTACAAAAGTTTTGAATATAAGTGAGAAGATATACATACTCGATGTTAAAAAAATACCATAACAAAATAACTAAGAACAAACCACAAAAACTTTAAAAAAACCATGGATGAGGGATGATGGAGAACCACGAAAAACGATATGTCTTAATGAAGGAAGATGTATGTTTTTTGAAGAATTTCAACGATGGTGTCAGTCTAGTATTAACTGGTTGCAGGTTTTATAATTTAACAACGTGGCCAGTAAAAGACGACCTGAAAAATTAAGAGAATCTGAAACATTCTGGCTGAAAAGGTGACTAGCTACCACGCTGTAACTAATTCGCAAAGGATACAGTTTCAACAGGATTGATATATATCTTGAGCCCTTATTTACCTGTCACGTTTCAACCTAAAACCCACCGGTCCAAGTATTGTTTAGTTTTATTTAAAATATCTGTATAAGTTAAGAAATTACATTATGCATGGGAAAATAATGTTGATGGAGAATCTTCATAGAGAATAAAGTAAATCAGTAAAAATATGGATACGGTAATTTTGATTGAATGAATACTTATGAATTTTTAACGGTAACAACATGTTTTTATGTATGGTATGTATCAATAATTCAATTGGTTATTCTTGTTTTTTGGTTCACACATATATACCATCATGCCGTTTCCCTAACGGGATAGGCAGAAGGGAGAGAGCGCCAGACACATTTTTCGCCTCTTCTACATTCTTGCAATACAGCTCGTACGATTTCTCTGATATTTTACATTTCCTTCTTTCAAAATATCGTAAACTTGATCCAATCATACTTTCTTTTGTCTTCCTCTACTACGTATTCCGCTCATTTTTACACTGTAAATTTGTTTGTTTATTTTTCTTCATTCATTCGTTCCACGTGTTCAAAACATCTCAGATTTACCTTCTTCACCTTACTAGACACATCAACCTTAACTTCACACTTACCTATCCCTAATGACTCGATTCCGTATTCTATCCATACATTGTCCCTACATTCTTCTAAATGGATGCATTTATACAGCATTTATTCAGTTATTTTTAGTCTTGTGACATGTCCATGTTTCACTCCCATACATCAAAGTTGATACTTAAATACTGTTGTAGACTATCATCTTGCCAGATTGAGATATGGTCCAGTTCGAGTATATATGTTTAAGTGCCCCATTGATTTTATTTCCTATCGCTGCACGCCGTTCAATACCCCTGGTAACTATTTCACTATCTGAAAAAGTACTAACTAAATAACAGAAAAAAAGGGATTTAATACGCCAGACGGTCAGTTTTAAATGGTCATGTAAATACGTTTTTGAAATGGTCATGTAAATACGCCAGACGTATTTTATTTACATGTCTGTGTTAAAAGAAATAAAAATATTATGTAATATTTTTATTCAACTTTGTACAATGCAAACGAGTATATAGTATATTTAAACCGTTGATTTTTTTTTTAATTTATGCATATCCAAGTAACTTTGCATTTTTAAAAGAGGTTAAAGTATATTTTTTGACACTTGTCAATTTAACATATAATATATGAAAGAAGTTCAAGAAAATTCATCGACGGTTCACAATTTTATTTTTGTCGATTTGCAAATTGATCTCTCGATTAATATGATTCAGGCTTTCGTTGTTTTATCGCTAAAAATATTGAAGTTGGTGTCAAAAAAAATCGATTTGTATTCAACATAATTATTGAATTATTCGAATAAATATTGTATTGGAATATTTCTTTTCTTGTATACAGTAACACCCGGCGGGCTTATTGCAATGTAACAATCTCTTCCAGCCAACCACAAAGATGACCTCCGTGGTCTGGTGGTAAGACACTTGTCTGCCGATCCGGAGGTTGCGGGTTCGATCCCCGCTGGAACCCATTTTTTTTTAGGATTCCAGTCTGATTATCACTTAGGGCCTATAAAACATCGTTCTGGTTGGCTGGAAGAGATTACAATAAACTCGCCAGGTTAAAAAAAAAAAAAAAATGTCAAAGAGGCCTTCGAAACACTTACTAGACAGAAAGGAGAAACTCAGCCATTATTTTTCAGTATTTACAAACACAATCTAAATTAAATTCTAACGTAATTATAACGTAGACGTATGAAAAGACTGCAAAGAAACGAATAAATGCTGTAGAAAGGCGTGTACTGATAAAAATATATTGGTTGACATGTATGAAGAACACAGAATGAAGGGATTTGGGATGAATGTGAACTTAAGATCCATGTAACATATTACTCGTAAGTACGGTGTAGAAGAGTACTTTGTGGTTGGTTGGAATGTAGAAAGAATGAATTAAGTAAGACTAACAAAATAAATATACAGTGCAAATTTGAGTGCAAGGTATGGTAAAGGAAGACCAAAGAAAGAACGGTTGGATCGAGTGAATGACGTTTTGAAAGAAGGAAAGATCAAGTCCATGGCCGCCCGGCAACGCATTGTACTCCGTGCAGAAGCCCGCCGGTTCTACCGCTTTGTTACTCCCTTTGAATGGTACAGGCATTTTACCAATGACTTCGGTCTGTTCCTTCAATAAAAGAGAATAAAAATATGCTGGTATGCTCCGATCGTCTCACTTCGATGTACCATCCGATTAAGTATACTGGTGCAGCCGAAGAGTTTACTCTTGCGTGCAACAGGATAACACAATTAAAAAAAACCGGAACTCCACGGCACAGTTTTGCTTTCCAGTTGATCAGCAACGATGAAGAAGAACACTCTGAGATGGTTTGGGTATGTAGAACGAATGAATGAAGAAATACTAACAATACAAATATATTGGACTAATGTGAGTGGAAGGTGTGATAGAGGAAGACCTGTGTCCTGGGCCAACCTGGTCCCTGTGATGTTTCACAAATTTGCCCCAATACAACCTTGTAACGACGTTCAGTAATTTTAATTATTTTATCAACTTTAATATAAGCCTCTATTTTAATAAATAGCAAGTTATTTAGGTAAATACATAACATTAAACTAACAATAATGACAAATTAATACATCTTGTTACAAATTAGGAAAAATATGTCAGTTTATTAAAATCAAATAATATTTGGCGACGTTCATCAAAAATCACTACGTTAGTCTGCATTGGCTAGGAATGGGGTATACGATAATTGAATTTTCGATTTTTTTATACACAAAATTAAATGTCCGTAATTAGTATTAATTCATAGTGGATCTTGGCCTATTTCAATATAGATACAAATCATACAATACATTAGAAAGTCAGTATAATGAAAATTAGGAATTAAAACGTAATTTTAGAGAAAAACAATTTTTCTATTTAGAAAAAAACGATTCGATTAGTAAAAAAAATGATTTTACCCCATCCCTTTGAGACACGGCATTTCAAACGTCACAGGGACTACATTTTCTGAGTATAATGCATTATAATTTTAAATAAGGAAATGTGAAAAGATTCATGGGTATAGAAGAGGCGCAAGATGTGTGTAGCGATAGGAAACCCTAATGTTCTGTGGAATGCGATAGGGAAGAATCCGGCATGTATGTATAATTTTCGATATTTAAGACCGTGTCCTAAACTTAATGAAATTGTATTATACAATATAATAGATAAACATAAACAAGAACTAATATAAAAGGTAAACCAATCCCGAAAAAAATAGAGAGAAAATGATTGGAGTTGTACATATAAGAGTTAGGGACGAGAAATATTTTGAAATAAAAAATGTTTTTATTTTAGTTTTTTGTTAAAAATGATTGAGGAGGATACATATCTCATTGGGTTAGAAGAATCGTTCCAAAGTTGAGATGTAAAACCGCAAAATCGTATGTGGAAACAATTTAAAGGATCTAGCGATCACCAGATATGAGGGACAGTTCTTATTGAAGACAGCTTGGATTGTTCAAAACTCCAAAAACGGTTGAAAGAACGAGGCGATTTCTTCGATTTATTATTTCAAACTATTTGATTAAACCGACACAATATTCGAAAAGATTGTGTAAGATGTGTGTCGTGATAGAAAATTCTGGGGCTCTATCCTTTCTGCATACCCCGACAGAAAGAAAGCGTGATTGTATGTATTTATAATTTATTTATTGAAACAATCAAATTATATCTACCAAATCAATATTTCGAAAAAAATATGAATATATACCAAATATTTAATTGATTAAAAATAACCAAATGTTAATTGTTTAAGAAATAATATTCTAAGAAAAATGAGGCATTTAATTAATGTATTGTATTTCAAGGAATGGTTAAATGCTTTACAAAAATATAGTAAAAATAAGGTGAATGGATAAAATAAATTACCACTTTTCTTAATTTTCGATATTTTGATGTTGTCTTAATAACCAGTTACGATTTGAACCGGTTTATAAGTCCTGATTCCATTCCTCGCTTCACTCATTATAGCACTTCAGAAGATAAAGGATTTTAATTAAATACATACATAAATTTGACTAATAAAATAACTGCTTTTGACAAATAAAGTAACTACTTACATTTAACTCCGGTTTGAATCCTTATAAATATCCAGTTTATCCACAGTACGTTGGAATCAGTAGAACAGAACGCAATATAGGTTTAAAAAAGGTACGCTGGGCAAGCAACACAGGGATTCTACCGGCCTACTGTCGTCCACCGTCCTGCTCGCTCTTACGAATATAACTAACTGATAGCTGACGCGAAGTCGCGACACGTGTTTATCAGTTGATTCACTGTAGTGTTATCAAGCTGGGATTGGTTTATTGCACAGTGTGGTACCATTGACGTATAATATTTCGATATGTGTTAAGTTTTCTCGAGGAAAATATTATTTTTCTACCGCCGTTGGCCACATAAGTAAAACTACTGTCTTTTTTGTTGTTTAACGTTGTTGAGGCTTAAAGACATTGTAATTTATTTTTATCAAACACTGTTTATTCCACTTTTTTGTGACGGTATAACCCTACCGGTTTCAAGGCTTTCACCTCATCTTCAGGGGAGCGCAAACGAGACTAAATGCTGTTCGAACTGGTACCGATATACACGCTTCAATGGTTGGGGGCTGAGGGGTGAGGGAGGCATGGGACAATTTCAACCAAGAACGGAGAGATTTTTGGGAAATAACTGTTCAACAGATGTTCGGATCGGTGTACTGAATTAGAAATTTCTTGGGCCTCTAATCTGTCCAATTTATTTACGTTACCACTGATATGTAAGAATTTGGCATCATCGATAGAAAAAGTATGATTCTCACGGTGACAATGATTAGCCATTTCAGAATAAATTAGAGGATTTGTGTTCACGAAATCTCTTTTCAAAAGATCTTCCTGTCTTTCCTATATAGAAATTATCACAGTCAGCACATAAAAGTTTATACACACCACTGTTGCTAAGTATTCCATTTTTCCCATTAAATAAGAGTTTCTGGAGATTAATGTAAAAAGCTGGCTTTGTGTGACTTGGAATATTTTTGGTTATTTCATATGATATATTTTTTTATAAATAGGACTTTGCTCCATTTATAGGTATGCTTATAGGTGTCGTTAAATATATAATCTTTTATAAGTTTCTTTTTTGTTTTGTTTTTTAAAAGTGAATCAATGAGGCTTCCAGGATAGCCATTATTTGTAGCAATTTTTTTGATGGTTATTAATTCCTTTTTAAAATTGTCGTCGGTTAATGGGACACTGAGCAATCTATGAAGCATACAGTTAAAGGCGGCGAATTTATGGTTATTAGGATGGTTGGAAGTTGCTGGAATTATAGAGTCTGAATAAGTATTTTTCCTATATATATCAAAGTCAAATGTGCCATTTTTCCGAGATAATGTTAGGTCCAAGAAATTTATTTTTTAAACTACTGTCTTCGTTGAATTTCAATGCTCCCGTGAGAGTGACGAGACAAGAATCATTATGTTACTGCTTCCGGTATGAGCTCATTAATAAATCGACTTCATTATCCGGTAAACAGAATGTTATACTATTCCAGACACCGCCAACACTAAGGCTTACTTTACAAATCATTATATTTCACAACGTACTGGGTAAAATGTATATATTGTAAATTTTTCCTGTCCTCTTTTCATTAATTATGATATTTTTAATGTTACGCGATGTTATTTTTTGTATCATCAACAGCTGAGAAGTTATGTTGGCAATAAAATATTTAATTATAAAAATTTTCTATAAGATAACGAAAACTTTGTACCACCACACACGAAATAAATATTCAGACTAAAAAACTGCAAATATTACAGTTTAAAACTCATATACCTACTGTTCAAGACTAGGGGTTTCCAACTAGACTAAAAAACTACAAATATTACAGTTTAAAACTCATATACCTACTGTTCAAGACTAGGGGTTTCCAACTAGACTAAAAAACTGCAAATATTACAGTTTAAAACTCATATACCTACTGTTCAAGACTAGGGGTTTCCAACTAGACTAAAAAACTGCAAATATTACAGTTTAAAACTCATATACCTACTTTTCAAGACTAGGGGTTTCCAACTAGACTAAAAAAACTGCAAATATTACAGTTAAAAACTCATATACCTACTGTTCAAGACTAGGGGTTTCCAACTAGACTAAAAAAACTGCAAATATTACAGTTTAAAACTCATATACCTACTGTTCAAGACTAGGGGTTTCCAACTAAATTTTATTGTAGGCCGTATTAAACAGTCCGTTAAATCTCGTTGACTATATAGAAATAAGATTTTAACTATCAAACTACAAAACTGTGTATGATATTCAATACTGTTGTTAAGCATACTTAATTTATTGATTGATTTTTTGATAACATTGATAAAGGACAAATTATATAGGGCGCTCTTCAAGGGCGCTCTAACTTGGGACTCGAACCAACTATTATTGACAGATTAAAAATATAACCAAATAAATATATAAGTTGAGTTTAAGAATATGAAGGAAGGGCCTAGGGGCATTATATAAGATATTTCCCCACATATGTACAAGTTCAGAAAAATATATTTGGTAAGGAAATTGCAGAAAACTTACCAAGGATAGATGAACTATACAGAAACCTTTGTAATTTTTCCGATATGTGATAGTAAGACATTCTGATTTAGGTGTAGTGTAGTATATATGTGTAGTGTTCATAATACCATCATAAATTGTCCAAGACCTTCCAAAGAAGGTTGTCTTCCTAAAGCTTAACACTTTATTATATAGCAATTTGGCGAGGTTATTGTCAGGTGGCTATCTCTTCAGTAACTCAGATAAAAAAATATTTAAATAATTATTTCTTGTAAAATATTCATGAGCAGTATAAATAATAAAAAAAAATTTGTAATATCATCAAATCATCAAAAAGGAAGGGATGGTGGAAAGGAAAGGAAAATCGGGGATGAAACACGCTACACTATTTTCCTGATTTAGATTCTTGTACATACCTATTGAATGAAAGCCCATTACCCTTCATGACCATAATAAAAGGCACAAAACAAAGTGAAAGTAAATCCCTTTTTATAGTACCGGCTGCGTATAAATAATTAAGTTGGATCAGTAACGCTCCCCATTTAATTTGGACAGTAACTCTGCAGTGGTTATCCTGTGGCACAGAAAAACTGAAACGACAAGACCATCAACAGAGCTTGAGCTACCCTGGAAGTAGTCATTCCATTATCCTTACACGTGGAAAGATGTTGGTTTCGTACATACTCCCTATACTCAGTCATCATAAGTTAATAGCAGGTGCACTACGTGCAGGTGAGGTTAACTTTTTGGCTGCCGGGATGGTGGTGTAGCTCTTTACCTGAGGTGCATGGTCGCGCGGTAACGCACTGGACTTCCGTGCGGAAAGTCGTAGATTCGAACCCTGCACTGTGCTACTCCACTTGAATGACACAGGATTTTTTTCCACTTAGTATTCGGGTGTCATATTTATTCTTTCAAAAAGAGGAAAAAACACATGCCGCAGTACTCCGATCGTCTCACTTCAGTATGCAATCGGATCCAGTACAGCGGTGGGGCTGATGAGTTTGCTGGTGTACCACAGATCACTCACTTTAAAAAAAACTCCGCAACACAGTTTCGCTCTCCAATTGAATTGACATTGGAATGGCAAGAGCATCCTCGACTATGAGGCCCAGCAAGGAAACGAACGAACGCAGACCCTTACACTCAAACATCCCTATAAGTTAGTAGAAAGTTTAACTAACATTGTTTTGTAGTGCAATTTTCAAAAATAAAATATTTGTTTCACATAAAACATGTTTAATAATATAATACATTAAAATAAATGGAAAATTTGACATATTTCTTATTTGAACAAATAATTGATACTCGCATTCATGGTTGATGCTGCAATTCGAGGGATGCTTGTGAAATATTCATCTGTAAAAAATTCCTTGAAAGGAAGCGCTTTCGAATAACGATATTTGTTGGACAATTTACAAAGAAAACATCTGATATCCTCGCGGCCGGTCTTGCCCTATATCGATAGGGTGTATCTCGGCCGGAGGGATTTTATGAAATGAGCCCAGACCTTTTGATAGCTTCCCTCTTAAATATATTTTCTGCAGTTTATTTTGAGATATATATGCGATTTCAGAATGCATTATATATGTGTATGTACATATAATACTATGTTGCTATCAATATACCAATATTTATTTATTTATTATTATTATGTGTATTTACATGCTATGTTGCTATCAATACACCTATATTTATTTATTTATTATTATTATTTTGTGTATGTACATGCTATGCTGCTATCAATACACCTATATTTATTTATTTATTATTGTTATGTGTATGTACATTATATGCTGCTATCAATATACCTATATTTATTATTATTATGTGTATGTACATACTATGTTGCTATCAATATACCAATATTTATTATTATGTGTATGTACATGATATGTTGTTATCAATATACCTATATTTATTTATTTATTATTATTATTATTATGTGTATGTACGTACAATGTTGCTATCAATATACCTATATTTATTTATTTATTATAATTATTATTATGCGTATGTACATAATATGTATTTTTTTACGTAAGTTCGGAAACAGTTTACCATCGATATTTTTTTATAAAATGTAACAATATTATTACAAGTATGAGCTATTGCATTATTACAAATATGAGCTATGTAAATGAGCTATGAGAGATATCCATATAAATACATAACATCATGCCATTCCTCCCAGGACAGAGCGTCAGACGTTCCTATCTCGACATACATATTTCAACTCTTCCACGTTCATACACCTTCTTATACAATTTCTCTGACTTTCTTTCCCTTTAGTTCCATTCTTTTAAAATATCATTGTCTTGATCCAACCATACTTTCTCTGCCCTTTCTCTACCACGTCCTTCGAACTTTAAGTCAGTCGTCGCAACTTTTTTTTCACACATAGGCGTATCGACAACAGAGTAAGAGTTCCTTTGGGCAGTTCCTTCATTATCATTAAATGATTTCGCGCTACTAAAAAATTAAGAAGATTTTTATCTTTTCTTGTGTAGATCGTGCTCAATGAGTGCTTATTTTGCCCTCATCACAACCTAGATGATGGTATGAGCAACAAATTATTGATGTAGAGAGAAAAAACTATCCGAAAAAAATTAATGAAGTGATGTTACCATTTGTAAATAAAAAATATACGCCACTGTTTCTTCTCTTTCATATAATTATGTTCAATGTGCAATATGTTTAAATTTTATCAATTATTAATAATTTGTGTCTATCACTAAGTACTATGGTACTGTTTTTTTCGAATTTAGTATCGCCGTACGACTTTTTATACCATATTTGATACATTTCATAATTTCTTTTTTTAATTTTTATTACATTTTTCCTTTGCTGTAGTAAAAAAAGCTTCAAACATATTGAAGAAATTTTTATTTTGTTTCATGTTCAAAATTAGGTAAAAAACCGTTCAATCAATTTAGGTTAAAAAATTATCGAAAAAATGCATAAAACCATATATTTTCGTAATAATATACATTCAGCACCTTTGAAATTAAATTATGAACGAAAATTTTATCCTAACGATATAATAGGTAAAGCGGAAAGTAATGACAATTTTCATTAGGCGTCACGTTGAAACCAGTTTGCCACCAGTTACCGTTGGGTTAATACGTCGTGGTTGGTATCGTTTTGAAGCTCGATTAATATCCTTTCTGTTTTGATGTTTTTTTTTTGGTTTTGGTCCAAAGTACAAAACTGCAAAAGCCAGAGATTGAAGAGGCAAATTTGCGGTATTTTATGCTGTTTTTATTCGATAAAGGATTGAAGTCAAAATAAGCTACCCAGACCATCTGCGATATTTATAGAGACATCTTGAATCCTCGGAAGTGCCAAACATGGTTTCAAAAAATTGAAAGTTGTGAAAGGGAATCGAAGGACAAACCAAAAATAGGAAGACCTCTTAAAATCGATGATGACACTTTAAATTCATTAGTGAGGTCCGATCCGCGTAAAACCATCAAGGAATTGTCACAAGATATTGATATACAAGATATATAAGATATATCCCCTCATTTTGCAAATTTTTTTACTACTCAGCCTCTCCATTTGGCATCCTTGTAACATCTTAACGAATTTTACAAAAAGTAATTATTACGTTATAAAAACAAACCTATTTTTTTCAAAGTCCAGAATTCACTTTTATACATCAAAGTGCTGCGCACTATCAGTTTTGAAGGTTTTTAAATTTACTATCGGAAATACAATGCTAAGTAGGTACGTCATTGACCTTGTGTTTCACGGTTAATTGATCTCTAAATCAATGGCTGGAAGAAATTCAGTGTCTTGTTTCCACAAACTTGGTAAAAAAATCGGCTGAAACTTGAAAAGAGCATCATTTATAAAAGATAAATCAGTTATATAGAATAAATAGTTTCTTGCAAACCTTTGAATATCAAATAATTTAAATAAGAAACATACGAATTTAGCAAAAAATACATTTTGATGGCACTATGATCCTTTGTGAAAATCATTACATCACACATTTTACCTGGTACCAATATAATTAATTTATTGTCAAATATAATACTTGCGGTCTTTAATATCTGCCGTGAAATTAACGCCAAATTATAATGCACTTGACATTTAATACATGCCGTGAAGTTAATGTCAAATAATAAAACACTGGACTTTTAATATATGTCAGAAATCAATATTATTAATAATACACTAGGTTTTTTAATGTCATAAAGTCAAGGTCAAATAATAATACACTTACCATTAGTTATTGCCATAAAGTCAATATCAAATATAATACGCTAGTTATTTAATATCTTCGGTAAAATAAATGTCAAATACTAACATACTAAACATATAATATCTGCCATGAAGCCAATATCAAATAATATACACTAGGCATTTAATATCTACGGTGAAGTCAACATTCAATTGTAAAATACAAAGCATTTCATATTAACCGTTAAGTCAATAACAAATAATACTGTAGTTGGGTACATCGTCTTTAGAACGATTTTTAAATATGGGAATAACTGGAGTATTTTTCCATTCACTTGGAAAAGTATGGACTCGGAAGACACGATTAAATATGTAAGCAAGAGGTGCAGAAAGCAATTCACTACAGCTCTTAAGAAAGAATGTAGGTACTCCGTTCGGCCCAACTGCTTTCGTGTTTTTCATCAACTTTATTTGTTTGAGTATATCAAATGTAGTGATGCTTAGGTTAAATCCCGAGGAAATGTGGTGTTCATCGAAAACAAATGCCTCGGAGTCCCTACAATAAACTGTTGAAAAATAATTTGCGAATGCAGAAGATATTTCGGGACCAGTTATTTGATTCCCATCCCAATTCATAACATTAACCATTACGCATGGATTTAATATGATTCCAAAATAGTTTTGGTTCACGTACCATTCGATATTCTAAGTTCCTTAGGAAGTCTTTATAAGCCGTGCGAATGTTATGTTTGAGCTGAGCGCGAGCACTTTTGAACGCATCGTAGTCACTCACACGACAAGAGTGCTTCCATTTTCTCTGAAGAGAATCTTTAAATATAATATTCCTAACAATTTCCCTTGTGAACCACCTCGGGTATTGCCACTTACGTAGCTCTTTAGGTTTTACGGGAAAGCACTCATCAAATACACAATAAACATGTTCATACAAATATGCTACCGCCTCGTTCACGTCTAAAATTGAATATAAGGGATCCCAGTTAATATCCCTTGTCTTCAGATATAAGGAATGGAAATCTCCTTTGTCAAATCGCCATTTTTTAAACACTGGATTCTCAATTTTTTTTGGAGACGCATTTATTTAGTCCTTGATCAACAAGACTGTGAGATCGAATTCTAGTGCCGGGTGATGAAGATCTTCTGGTACGAGATGAAAAGGGGCGTGTTGCACCTTGGTGCTAATATTTGAATATATTAAATCTAGAAGCCTGCCGTTAAAATTATTGATATTATTAAATTGCCGTGAAGTCAATATCCAATTTTATATATACACTTGGCATTTAATATCTACCGTGAAGTCAACATTCAATTATAAAATGCTAAGCATTTCATATTAGCCGTTAATTCAATAACAAATAATAATTCAATAGGTATTAACATATGTCTGAAGTCAATGTCAAACAATAACATACAAAGCATTTAAAATCTGCCATGAAGTCAATATATAATATTATATGTATACACACTAGTCATTTAATATCCACAGTCAAGTCCACATTCAATTGTTATATATTTAGCATTTCATATTTACTATTAAGTCAATATCATATATAATAATCCAGGTGTTTAATATATGTCATGAAGTCAACGTCAAACAATTACACACTTAACATTTAATATCTGCCACAAAGTCAATATTAAATTTAATACACTAGGCACTTGATATTTACCGTGAAGTCAACATTCAATTATTTATTATTCACAAGGCATTTAAAATTTACCTGTTAAGTCAACGTCATATAAAATACTCCGGGTATTTAACATCTGCCGTGAAGTAAACGTCAAAGTATTATGCTCATGGTATTCTATGAGTATATCTGCTGTGGAGTCAACAACCAATTATAATTATAATAAAACACCTTGTTTTAAATAAAGTTCAAATTAAATAACACTACACGAGGTTTTTTAAATCAAATTATAATACGCTGTCACTGAAGTTTCTGAACCTGGACTTAAATTGTACTGCTTACAATGAAAGTGCAATACAAAACAGTACGATCTCTGTGGGCTAGTTGGTAAGTTGCCAGCCTTTTAACCAGATGATCTTATGGTTCAATTCCTCTTGAACATTCTAGTTTTTACTTCAAAGCCTCTTGAACATTCTGATTGGTTGAAAGAGATTTTTATAAAGCACCAAGTTGTGCTACATACTCGTAAAAATAATTTCCTTGAATAAAAACCGTATGAGAATAGATCTGGCTATAAATACACCAAATGTTACTGTATCAACACATAAGTAGGTAAGCCGAAGGATCTTCTTCAGCCTTCATTCCCTTAAAGTGTTGCAAAGATTCCTACCAACTAAAACCAAAATTTTACTCGTACAATCTCTGCTCTTTCCGATTCTGGACTATGCGGACGTATGTTACTTGGATGTTACAGAGGAACAGCTGGGCAAATTACAGCGTCTTCAAAATGTGTCTAAGATTTATTTTCAAGCTACGAAAGTACGATCATATAACTTCATACCAGAAGGCATTGAACTGGTTGAATGTTAGAAATAGACGGCAAATTTACATACTGTCTCTATTGTATAATATCCTTAACTGTCCCGTCGCACCCTCTTAGCTCGCCGAAAATTTTCAGCTTCTTTCCAATCATGGATTAGCGCTACGCTGAAACAGAGATTGTTTATTGGCCTTTCCAGTTCACCGCTCCTCTTTCTTTACGTCGTCCTTTACTGTCCATGCAGTGAGACTCTGGAATCAATTACAAACCAATATAAGACTCGCTCCGTCCTTTGCATGCTTTAAGAAGCGACTGAAAAAACTCTTAATTTCTAGTCAGTAAAATAACGTGTTTCATTCCTGATTTTTCTTTTCCTTTCCTCTCCACCAGCCTTTCCTTTCGTTTTGATTGATGATATCTCACTTTATATGAAAAATAATGTTCGGGTGATTGTCCGTCTTTGTGGGTTTCTTGGGCATGTTCTCGCGTATATGTTTATGGATTTCGTGGGGATGGATAGTAATTTGATTGATTTATGCGACCACGTAACTTGCTTCATTTACTTTTGTCTGGTTGGTTGGAAGAGATTGCCACCTGGCAATAAGCCCGTCAGATTGTATTGCAATAAAAGTGTTAAATAAAATAAGTAAATAAATAAAAGTAGAGCAAAATTCAACAGCTCAACGTGTATTTCATCAATTTATTTTTTAAGGCTTTTGAATACGTTCGTTTATACAATAAAATAAACTTTATTTCTTTTTCGTATTAAAATAATAATTTCAATCAATGTTATATATAAAACGACATGTTATTTTCAAGGTTTAAAAGCCAATGTATTAAAATGAACGATAAAAAACATGTTCTTCACAGGCGATGAAATAAAAATAATATTATTAGTGAATCAGGCATTTCATCGTATAAACAGGATGATATGTGTCAATGGTAATTTAAAGAAATGGAAGGAGTATAAAATATAATATGTATAAAACTACTGTACTAAAGAAAATGTAGCATGGTCCCTGTAACGTTTCACAAATTTGCCCCAATACAACCTTGTAACGACGTTCAGTAATTTTAATTATTTTATCAACTTTAATATAAGCCTCGATTTTAATAAATAGCAAGTTATTTATGTAAATACATTACATAAAACTAACAATAATGACAAATTAAGACATCTTGTTACA
The DNA here is from genome assembly GCA_949825065.1 of Odontocerum albicorne. Lineage (NCBI taxonomy): Eukaryota > Metazoa > Arthropoda > Insecta > Trichoptera > Odontoceridae > Odontocerum > Odontocerum albicorne. The sequence goes on from OX463841.1 coordinate 46,989,974, forward strand.
AATTATCAAAAATATGCCAGTTTGTTAAAATCAAATAATATTTGGCGACGTTCGTCAAAAGTCACTACGTAAGTCTGCATTGGCTAGGGATGGGGTATACGATAATTGGATTTTCGATTTTTTTTATACATAAAATTAAATGTTTGTAATTAGTATTAATTCATAGTGGATTTTAGCTTATTTAAAGATAGATGCAAATCATACAATACATTAGAAAGTCAGTATAATAAAAAATAAGGAATTAAAAAGTCAGTTTCGAGAAAAATAATTTTTCGATTTATAAAAAAACAATTCGATTTGTAAAAAAACGATTTTACCCCATCCCTTTGAGACATGACATTTCAAACGTCACAGGGACCATGCTTAATTTTCTTGAGTATGGTAATAAATATTTAAAGAGTTTGAAAGAGGAACAAATACACGTAGGCCTACGTATACCAAAAGTATCCAAACTACAAACGTATTGATAATTATCATTTTAAACATGTCTGATAAGTGAGTTAGTTAATTTAATATTTGTTGGGACGCGGTGTGGTTACGAGGATTTTCAATGGTTTTGTGTCAATATATACTCGTATGTTAATATATATTTTTATTGAAAAGTCATGAGCGTGTGCAGTTGAGACTTGATTCATTGTTTATATGTGAATTTGCGAGTATTTTGATTATTTAATATATTCAAGGAGAATACCGTGCATATTATAATGTATAACAATTACGTTGTATACAGTTCAAAGTGTTCGGTTTATTGGTATTTGGCAATGATAACATTGATTGAGCATTGATAAAGGGGAATTATCTGAACGCGTTATCATTTGAGCTAAACATTGTATGCAACTTGCTGACTGAAATTCTCAAATTTTATTATTTTACGATATTTTATTTATTATTTAAATGTTGAGTTACGAGCGTTATATTTTCATTCAGTGACGTAACATTTTCCTGGTTTTTCCATTGTTTTTCTTCCCAACAACCCTCTCCTATTTCCTAGTCTCAGATGAAATTGTAATATTTAAATCGTCAAATGTTTCCTGTCTTCTTTTTATCTTAGGATTGTGACTTCAATAATTTTATTTTCTTTGAACACAACTCTTATTTAAATCTTTCACTCAACACTGAAAACAAAATTGTTAAAAGAAGTCTGGATGGTTTGAAAAGAATGCCGTTTGGTTATTAATCCGCCAAATTGTACATTGTAATGTAATGTTCAAATTGTACATTGTAATGTAATGTTCAAATTGTACATTGTAATGTAATGTTCAAATATTGAAAAGGTAAATAAATCGACTTATTCCCTCTCCAAAAGCCTCCAAAATATGATGACTTTTCTTAAAGAAGCATAAATAATACGATGGAAGTTTACTTCCGCGGCATAGTTGTTAAAACGCATAATTTTGAACCCAGGAGTTACGGGTTAAATTCCTGCTAAAACCCATATTTAAAAAAAAACGGTTGCTGTCAGGTATTTAAATACCTCTTTAAAATGTTTCTGGTTGATTGGAAGAGATTAACACATAGTAATAAAACCGTTGTACTGTACACAACGAATTTGTGATATAGTAATTTTATTTTTGTATCATATCATATAAGGCTTTTCAGGGAGTATCGGGTCCTGAAAATAGCCAATTTACATTTCAAATCCATTATCTGGCACTACCATCGAGAGGAAGGGAAGATGCAGACTCAGCAGAGACACATGACACACATGGCAACTGATCAAATGTTCACCATCACTAGAGTTAAAACATTTTTTACCCAAAGACAATATGCCTATTTAGCTCCCATGAAATACAATGGGGTGCCGAATTCAATAAAAGCAAAAGGAGGAACACAATTTAGGCAGTCGATCGGAGCGTGGTTGGTATTGCAACAGGATTTTGAATACTTGGGCTTGCAAGAAGAATGACTTGTAGCAAAGGTTTGTATGAGCTCTTGAAAGTGGTATTTTTGTTATTTTTTATGATTATCTGCGATATATTATGGGATGAACGTTTTGCTATGTCTGGAGTGATGAAGTGTGAGGGGTTTGATTCGCGTGATGTATACATATGTAATAGTGTCACTTTTTATCAGGTTGATGAGAATGTTCAACGGGGTTTCATATAATCAAAAATCGGAAAGAAGTATCTATTTATTTTTTCATGCTATATGTCCTCAGTGAAATACAGGCAAAAGCCTAGTTTACTGGGGACACGACAAATGAAAGGCAACAAACACAGATCCATTCAAATTGTGTGTCCAAATTAAATTACCTGTTGTCTTTTCGCAAATTATATATATATATATATATATATATATATATATATATATATATATATATATATATATATATATATATATATATATATATATATATATATATATATATATATATATATATATATATATATATATATATATATATATATATATATATATATATATATATATATATATATATATATATATATATATATATATATATATATATATATATATATATATATATTTCTTGTCATGTGTAAAATAAATAAAATAAAAATAATACAATACAACTTAAACCATCGTTTGGACAGCAAACTATCCATAAGGGATCTTTATTTAAGTTATATATTTAAGTGCTTTCTAACGCGCTCAATCTTAGAAGAAAATTTACTTTTGCTTTAGGTAATGTGATATGAAACATGTCAATATCCGAAGCAGTCCTGTTCAGAAGAGTTAAGGCCCTTCCAACAGGCATAGCGGCTGGAAGACCCGTTCTTGCGTATGTTATTGAGAAGAGTTCTTGCCGGCGCAGTCTAGTGTAATTGTTAGGAACATTTAACGCTAATATTGGTAGTAATGCTGAACAGCTCACAACTCCTCGAACGAGTTTGACAACGTATACCAGGAGACGCAGATCTCTTCTTACGCTCAAGGAGTTATACCCGAGCATGCCCAGCAGAAACTGAGTAAGATAAAGCCGTCAAGAGTGACGCTCGGTGAGGTGAAATGCGTGCGGCCTGTCTTTAGACGGTTCCGTATCGTATATAGCATCAACTGTATATTATTATTTTTTTTTAAATAATTTTGACTTCTTTACTTACATACTTAGGTAATATTATAATTGTTTTATTGTATAAATGTATTATTTAAAGTAAAGGCGTTAACACTATGGAGAGTAAAACACTATTATTTCTACTAAGCATGACGGTATAACCTTACCGGTTTAAATGTTTTCGTCAGGGGAGCACAAACAATCCCTGATTTTTTACCATTAGATATGGTTGGTATATCGGTACCAGATCAAATATTATATCATTCAATCTTATTTGTGATCCCCTGATGATGAGGGGGAAACCTAGAAACCGGTAGGGTAATCTCTTTATGTTAAGTGTATTACAAAACAAATAACAAAGTATAAACATGTCTTTTTATTAAGTTTTGTAGTATTTGTTATTTATTTTTCTTCGTTATAAATAAAACACTTACTATTGTAGATGCATTTTTCTTAATATTATTATAAGGTGAATTGTAGCGTTGATGAAAATAACTAAATCAATATTTCGCAAACTTTAAGTTCCTAATGTAATGCATTGGGTCTGCAAAATATTAAAAAAATTATAAATAATATTTCTTCTAAAATAATACAACTGATGGAGCAAATTACCTTTGAGATTAAATTACATATTAAAATCTTGGTTAATTTGACACCCGAGATAAAAGCGAGATAACATTGCTTATCTGTATGACTCATCGTAATTCAAATGTAATAAAATGATAACAAATTTGCAGCTGTAACAAATAAATCTTATTTTGAAGATATCATGCTGACGTAATTTAAAAAAAAGATCCTGTATTTAAAAACATTAATTTGTTCATATGTCACTTCTATAGCACTTTCTTAATATTGGTTTGATATTTCGAAAGGAGTAAAGCAAGAATGTGTAATATCCCCCTGATTGTTCAACATTTACATAGATTCGTGTGTGAAGAAAATACAGAGGTCAATAGGGGGTATTCAATTATCGGATGGAAATGCGTGCGGATTGCTGTACGCTGATGACATGGTAGTGTAAGCGTAGAACGAGGATGAATTAGAGTCTGATAAGCCAATAAAAGTTATTACAATCATCAAACAATACAAAATACGTTGTACTTACGTCCGTGTGTGATATTAGGTGTTGTCAAAGTTACAGTTTACTATTTATTATTTAATTAACGTCATAGTTAGAACATGGTTACTATTCAAACTTTTATATGATTATAAGACATAATATAATAATGGCAAATAATGTATTTATTTATTTACTGTTGAACTGTAAAATATAACTACTTAAATCAGACAGTGTTTGAAATGAATTGGATTAGATCCGAAATGAACGAATTCGTGAAAAAAATTAAGTGGCGCCATAAGTAGATCAAGTCTGGGAAGCACAATTACGAAGGTCTTCGACACCGTCGTTACTGAGCCTCGAAGTTGAGGATCCCCTCGCCTCTCCAATGTCAATCTTGAACTGCTCTTCCACGTGGATTATGTGATCTTCTGTGGGAAAACAGCCTGATTCTAGATTTGCATTATCACCTGCAGATGTCCATGTCTGGTAATGTTGAGGCGTGCTCGCATCACGTTGACTGTTTCTTACACGTCTAGCCGTTGAGACGCCACCAGCCCAAGAACTAGTGGCTCTCCATCCTCGACGATCCTAAGCCACCTGTTACCAGTCCTAAGGCGCCCCGCACAAAGTCAGCTACTCTCGGACTGTCCTTATAGTGTTTTATATGCTTTCCAACCCTTTGCTTGCCCACTACTTCCCCGTACATAACGCGTTTTGGGAGTTATATACATATCTATATGATCACCCATATATATAACATGTCCGTTCCATCGGAGTTTTGCATGACAACCATATATTTTATAGGTTTATAGTTGGAGCGTTGTAGAACCAAGACATTTATGGTCTAATCTTTCCGGTGAACCAAAGAATTCAACGAAAGAAATGCTGGTGGAACATTTCAAGGCTTTGAATGTGTCTTCTATAGGGAACCCAAGTCTCAGACCCATACAGAAGTATGAAGAGGACAATGGTCTTATAGACTGATATCTTTGTAGTTTGGGAGATGTCTCTACTGTAGAATACTCTGTCATTTAGTTTAAAAACAGCTGCTGAAGAGATCCTGAAGACAAGAGTTTTATGCCAGGATGCTGCCCAGATATGTGATGTTAGGTAGGTTCTCCAGTGGCGCACCATTTACTCGAATATAAGGTGATCGTAGTACTTCATTCTCCGTGGAACAAGCTAGCACCTGAGTGTTCTTCACATTTATTTCTAGACTAAACATGTGCTACACCTCTGTCTTCCTCTGAATGTGCAACAAGAGCGCAATCATCCGCATATTGCAGCTCTGTGATGTATGTGTGAGCAACTCTTGTTTGGGCACGTAATCTACGCAGATTATGTAGTTCTCTATCAGTCCTTTATCTCACCTCAATTCCTCGGAAACAAAGTCGTCTGTCAACGACAAACATATATGACATATGCATTAAACAAATTTGAGGCCAGGAAGCATCCCCGGTGGACGCCAGTATTGATATCAAATGCATCCAATCCACCAAGTGAGGCAAAACACCTCAAGTGTTATGCAGCTGGGTCAGAAACTCCGTAAGTCGTCAAATCGACAAAGATGGCTTAAAGGCTCTCGACATTTTGCATGACTACGCGGATATGGGCACGTGTAACGGCAGAATTCCTATTCCAAAATTAGAATGAAAATAATAGAAATAGTTAATCAAAATTATGCTGACTGAATGTAAAGGGAAAAGGCTAAACACGATGTTCTTCAAATTCTATCTTACATCTGAGAAATATAATATGAACAAAACAAAAAAAAGAAACAATAAATTTAAATTATGCTGACTGAATGTAAAGGGAAGAGGCTAAACACTATGTTCTTCAAAGTCTATCTTACATCTGAAAAATACAATATGAACAAAACAAAAAACAAGTGCGTGATCACCAATCAGACGCCGGCTTGCAATTGACGACAAAAGAATATAGCAACTGATGCAATTACGATAAATTGAAATGGAATTTGCAGTCACGATGACCTATCAAATGAAATAAGTGGGCAGGTCAATAAAGCTGCTGCAATATAAAACTAAGTACCTTATTTATCAACAAAATTTCTCCGTAAATATTGTCGTCGTTGCCAGGTCTCGTAGTCGAGGATCCCCTTCGCCACTCCAATGTCAATCTTGAACTGCTCTTCCACGTCGAACATATGATCTTCTGTGGGAAAACAGCCCGATCCTAGATGCGCACTCCCTCCCGTGAATCTCACAGGCATCTGGACCGTGCTGATCCGCCCGGCCATGCTGACGCATGTTCGCAGCGCGCTGACTGTTTCTCACACGTCTAGCCGCTGAGACGCCATCAGTCCGAGAACATACGACTCTCCACCCTTCACAGTCTCGAGCCACCTGCTCCCAGTCCTCAGGCGCGCCGCATAAAGTCAGCGACTCGAATAAATATTGTAAAATGCACCTTAAGGTAAATCCATACTATGTTATGTTATAAAAAATGGCTGATTGCAGAATTTATAAAATGTGATAGTTGATTTGAATCGTTGAGCTATTTTTAGAGTTTTATTACATAGATAGAGAGGACAGACCGCCAGACATTCCTATCTCGACACACATATTTCGATTCTTCCATATCCATAGACCTTCTCAAACAGCTCCTACGACTTCTATTCCTTCTTACATTTCTTTTTTTCAAAGTAGCATTCATTTTATATACTAGGCGTATACAGAAAGTAAGTGTACTGAGGCTCTCACGACAGGATGGATTTTATTTTCGACATGTTGAATACACTTCCATGTAGCCGGACCCTTCCCCTCCTAAACGAGACCGGTTCGAGGTAAGTACGTTGAGAATTGTCGACGCGACAACACGTTTCGTGAAAAATGTCAATCCAATCTCCCGCCAAGTGCGAAATAAATAATGCCGGGCAAGAGTTTTTGAGGCGCTGCAAACTCCATGGAGATGAATTTCTCCGCTCCATCGTTACTGGAGATGAAACTTGGGCTGCACACTACACGCATGAAACCAAAAGGCAGTCTCAACAGTGGCGTCACACCTCTTCACCCTCCGTCAAAAAGTTCAAAACCACAATTTCAGCCAAGAAAATCATGGCATCCGTGTTTTGGGACTGTCAAGGCATAATTTTAATTGAATATATGCCTCAAGGGGAGACCATCAACTCTGCAAGATACTGTGAGACCCTAAAAAAATTGCGGAGGGCGATTCAGAACAAGAGGAGAGGCATGCTGACAAAGGGAGTCTGCCTGCTGCACAACAATGCCAGACCACACACACGGCCAACGCCACGAAGGAACTGCTCGCCTCGTTTAAATGGGATGTCCTGAACCATCGTTTAAATGGGATGTCCTGAACCACCCCTGACCTAGCACCTTCAGATTACTATCTCTTTACCTCCCTGAAGCTGCACATGGGTGGAAAAAGGTTTTCAACCGACGAGGAGGTAAAGGAGGAGGTGGAGAAGTGGACGGAGGGGTTGGCGGGAAACTACTTCGAGGAAGGCATCAAAAAGTTGATACCCCGCTTCACCACCTGCATTGAGAGGAATCGCGACTATGTCGAAAAATAGCTAACATATGTACTACAATAACCACGTAATTTTTTTGTTTAAATAAAAAAAATTGTAACCTACAAAAATTCAGTACACTTACTTTCTGGATATGCCTCGTAGTTCAGATCGATCTCGCCTTCACCCACGCTGTTATGGGGGACAAAATAAGTCTCTATCAAGCGCGATCTGCACTAGAAGATCGAAATCTTCTTTAATTTTCTTAATTAGCGCGTCGTTATATAGTGACGAAGAAGGAACTTCCAAAATGGACACCTTCTCCAATGGTGACACATCGAAGTGTGAAAAGAATAGAAGTGACGACGGACTTATGATCCGACATCGTGGGAAAAGGTAAATGACTCGCAGTGCAATTGTTTTTCTTATAAAGTGGCTTAAGACTTAGATCGAGGCCACACCAAAGTGCTTCGTTAGGTGCTAAGCTAGCTTTTACGTGACTCATATACTAAGTGACTTCACGTCTGGCCACAACAAAGTTCATTTGACAGCTGGGAGCGGTTGAGTCAACACACGATGTCACTCTCAAAACTAACCAATTTCATTACAACTTACCATCTTTATTTACTTTCTGTGCAACTTCATTCCAAAGTGATTTTATTACAAGTACATTTTTGTATAATTTGCTCGATGGGTTCCACAAAGGCTCCCATTTATACACAGCTGTTATTAAAACTCCCGCCATCTTGTAAATTAACCAACACGTCTGTTCGCTAGGAGATTCACTCGATGACTAATCGTCATGCAACGTGGCGCGAAGCGTGCAGTGTGGCTACTGCGATAGTATGCGGTACGTTGGTTAGCTAGGATTGTTATGTCGCCTAGCTCGCAACATAGCTCTAAGCATCAAGCGAGGCTCCTACCTGTGTGGCCGAGGCCTTATAGTTTTAACAGCCCAGCAAGTTGTCAGTAGCTTCACAGAAAATTTCAAATGTAACAAAACTATCCTTTGACGCTACTATTCACTTGATACAGCCATACATTCCTTGATACCATATTTGCTCTATCATATTTTCTCTACCATATTTGCACTGAATATTTTGGTTTATTAATATTTCTTCATTCTTTCGTTCCACGTGCCCATCAACCTTAAGTTCACACTCATCCCTAATCACTTAATTCCGTATTCTGTCAAACATTGTCACCCCATGCACTCTTCTAAGTATGTACACTTCTACAGCATTTGTTGGGCTCTTTTCAGTCTTTTCCCACGTCCACGTTTCATTCCCATAAGTCAAAATTGCCACTTAAATATTATAGTGTATTATCAACTTTGACTCTGTCCTATTCGAGTTTATATAGTTTAGCGCCCAATTGACTTTGATTCCTATCGCTACACGCTATTTGATATCCCTCGTAACTCTACCGTTATCTGAGAAATTATTACTACTGAGACGGGTAAGTAAATTGTATGAGAGATATAAAGAGAAAGATCTAATAATAAATGTTGCGAAATCCGAAGTCATGGGGATAGGAAAGTGTAAAAGGAAAACTAAATGCTATCGATATACGAGTACATACTATATGTGTGAGTTATTAAATAATACATGTGAGCAAGTTGCAGAATTTTGCAAATATAGTAATCTTCAGTGTTAAAACCATGAAATATTATCACGATCGTGTCATGCCAACAACATTTTCACAAAAATACAAATAAAAAAACGGAATAGTTCCATCTACACAAATTTATCACAAACAACATTATCGCTAACCGACAAATCAAAAGACAGAGTAGTTCCATCTATTGGGTGTTAACATAACTTGTGTCTGTTTTTTCCAAATTTAAAAATGAGCACCAAAAGTAAAACAAAATGGTAAAGGTTATACGTCATTCGAAAGAAAATTTTCTGCTCTACAAGATATTGTGTTTGCTTTTACGTTACATATATTATTTTATTTGATTACAAGCCTTCAGAATGGAATGTCAAATAGACGAAAGGGAGCATTTTCGACACCTCCTTGTTTTTAATCATATTTTTAAAGAATATATTAATCCCTCCGACACATTTTTCTATACATTATATCAAGGCTCTCTTCAGGCGCCTCGAAATAGAAGTGCACACCTCCTTCTGTTCGCGTTCAATCGTTCAAACTGACAAATAAGTAATTGATGACTTGTACCTCTTTACCAAAACGCCATTGAATTATTACGAAGATCTGCAAAAGCCTCAAACTATATTAGACATACTAACTTTTTCAAACGTCGAGACTGCAAACTCAGAACAACCCCTGATTGAAGCTAATGATAAAGCATTTATGTTATCTCTTAAAGGAAACATGTGGCATAATTATAAATAAATGGGCCGGACTCGGAAATTAATAAATCAACAACAAATTTTGATAAAGCAATATTTATTATTTGCAAATAAAAAACATAATAAAATGATGGTTCTTAAGACTATGAATGTGCAAAATTATTTTATTTAACTCAGTTATGATGACTTTTGGTGATACATTTAATCCATAATCATCATCAACATCAATCCACTGTGAGCTGCCTGAAGGAACCTTCCAATCCGAAGAGGGATTCAGCAGTCTTGGGTCTTCCAGGTCTCTTGCTCTCGTCACTTTTGTATTGGACATCCTCAAGAAACCAGTCTCTGTAGCTCTCTAATTTTTTTGCCCAGTAATCTGTGTACAAAAATAATTTACTAAATAAGTAACCTTATAAAGTGATTTTCTATATCTACAAAATGGTCTATTCCATGTATTATTCTATATCTACTTAATGGATTCCAGTCTGGTTAACACTTAGGGCCTATCTCTTCAACCAAACATTTCTGGTTGGTTGAAGAGATTGCCACATGGCAATAAACTCGCCAGGTAAAAAAAAGGTAATTTTTTTTGCATCGCTACTAGTACGAGTACGTACTCGAACTTGTAATATACGTTTCACCTTTTCATTAAAACGGTATAAATTGTTAATGTTGTATTGTTGATAATAAAAACAATCTTAATTAAAATTAACTGATTAATGAATTTTGCCATTATCATCATTTGGAGTAGATAGAGAGAACTGATCTTCACTTCATTCTCTCCTGTCACACATGACGGACTCCATAGCCTAGGTGGTAAGACACCTGTCTACTAGCCCGGAGGTTGCGGGTTCGATTCCCGTTGGAATCCAGATTTTATTTATTGTAATGACTTCTTATTTACTGTCATTTTTTTCGTTTTTAATTGACATGAACAAGGGCGAGGGCTGAAAAACATCTGATTTCGTCGTGACCAGACTCACCCTCTTTTGGTGGAGTATATTTCGACTAGGGAGGTGTTATGTGATGAGCCTAGACCTTTTGATAGCTTCTCTCTTAAATATATTTTCTTCTCCATTATCTTAAAAGATACATGCAATTTCTAGAGACATGTATATATGCACTCGTACATACTGTGTTGCTATCAAAAAACCTATATTTATTTAAATTGCTGCTTATCTAAATTTTATATTTTTTTTATTTATTTTACAGTTTCGTGCAAATAATAGTAACGGATTTAGCTTTAAAAATTAAAACACGTCCGAAAACCACGAAACGTCCAATTAGTGAGAAATGTCTTGACTCAATCTTAACTAAGTATGCCCATTAACATGATGCCGTTATGGGAATGTGTGATTAGTGTGAGAAAAGTTTTCCTTGCAGACCTTCAGTTCCGTTCGTACAAAATGATAGTTGTAAAGGAACATAGTGAATGTGGCTGGGTCTACCGTAGTCAGCTGCTATCCAAGACGAAATCGGGACAATACCACCATAAATTACCAGTCGAGAGTAAGGCTAAGTTCAGATGGACGCGCGTTACACAAATCGCTGGAATCGCGCGAATTCGCATCAGTCGCGCGAACATGTCGCCTGTTGAGAATCATAGTGGCGAAATTCCAAAAAATAAATTTTCTAGTTAAGTCTTCCAAATGGCACTAAAATGACTCATTTTTTACGTGCGTAAGTGGCGAAAGTATATTCCAACTCCTTGAAGCGTCAAGGAGTTGGAATATACTTTCGCCACTTACGCACGTAAAAAAGGAGCCATTTTAGTGCCATTTGGAAGTCTTAACTCGAAAATTTATTTTTTTGTAGTTTCGCCACTATGATTCTCAACAGGCGATATAACATATTTTTTTATTTATTTATTTATTATTACACATGACAAAAAATATACACAATTTGCGAAAAAACAACAGGTAATTTGATCTGGACATACAATTTTAATGGATCTGGGTTTGTTGCATTTCATTTGTCGTATCCCCAGTAAACTAGGCTTTTGCCTGTATCTCACTGAGGATATTTAGCATGAAAAAATAAATCGATACTTCTTTCCGATTTTTGATTACACAAAAATAAAACCCCGTTGCACGCTCTCATCAACCTGGCAAACAGTGACACTCAACTACAACTGGAAACATCTTGCGAAATTTAACTCCTCACACATCATCACTCCAGAAAGACCAAAAATATTCATCCCACAATATACCGAACACAAAAATAAGAATAAAAATTAAAATTAAAACAAAAAATACACAGAAACACAAATACAAAATCAACCAAAATTAAAACAACAAGAAGAAACCCACACTCACGAGCTCACACAAATCTTTTCCACTCGTCATTCATCCTGAAAGCCCAAGTACTCAAAATCCTGTCGCAATAACAACCACGCTCCGATCGACTATCTAAATGTTTTTCCTACCTTTACCTTTATTGAAGTTGGCACGCCATTGTATGTAATTGTATGATAAGCAATTATTGTATACTGGTTGCAACCCGTGAAATATTCACGGAAGTAAAACAAATTCTACATTTATGAAAATATGTATTCATAAATATAGAATTTGTTTATATACTCGTATACCATTTATGCATCCGTCCCCTTTTACACCGGTTCAAAAATTGTTAGCTGGGTATTTAAAATTCGTTCAGTTATCACGGACCCACCGAGATTCAAATTTCGAATTACTTTCGGAGAGAATCCAAGTATTCCTCTCTCGCTCTCTTGTATTCAAAATTCAATTCTCGTATTATTTCTTCGACAACAACCATCGTATGGGTTTTGGCCTATTTATTATTGTATATATGAGCATTATGAATCTTTTTACGCGCGTATTTCAGCGATTTGTACAATGCGCGTTCACGCGCAATCTTCTCAACTTAGCCTAAAGTGAAACTTTAGGGTGAGAATTCAGACGTGTATAGAAAATTAAGGTAGGCTTTTGAATTATACAATTTTCAAAACGAGTTTGAAAAATGATAAACCTTTTTCGTTTCAAACTGTAAAATAAATATTTTACATATATGTAACACAACATATATATGATACTTTTTTTACTAACTTTTTTTAACATTTTCAAAACAAGGAGTTATTGTGCTACACCCTGAACTTCTGGTGAATTTATTGCTTTACAGGAATTTCTTCCAACTAACCAATGTTTGTTTAATGTATATTATTGCTATCCGTGACCATGTTTTTAACGTAGTATATGAAAACAACATTTAAGATAAAATAATAAAAAATTTAATTGAATATGAGTTCTGAAAAAAATAAAAAAGGTCTGTAAGAGTTCGTTTAGTAAAAACGTTTCACTCGAGATGGGATAGTTGTGTTTTATCTTCATGTGCCGTAGAATGCATACATTTGCGATGACGAACTGCGAGTTCTGTGCCTACTCCACTGGGTCTTTAGCTGAATACTCGATCTCTTCAGAACTGAATTAATAATAAGGTTTGAAAAAATATTCTTGCTAGTGAGTGTATTATTTACACTAAATGCAACATTATGTCGTATTAGTTTAGATATATGGCGTTTAAAACGGTCAAAGTCGATGATACAGTATCCTACACTTCATTTGTTATCATAAAACAGAAATAAGCTACAAAGTTGCTTACAAAGTGCATATGATGTGTACATTTTAATGGATGCCAGATCTGAAGACGTTATACAATTCAAAAGTGTTGAAAAAAATATTATTAATTAAAATACAAAATCCTTAACAAACCCGTCATTGCTTCAATAGGCCCCGCATCTCCGCCATATTCCGTTGGTAAAATTTCTTTAGGTACGAATTGGTACAAAGCCTCGAAATCCTCATTGTGAACATGGACCTTAAAATATACGAAACATTTTATATAAATTATCCTTTTTTATATATTGTACACACACATATATCATCACGCCGTGTCCCTTGCGGGAGAATCAGAGAGAACATATCTCTAAACGTTTCTATCCATATACACAAATTTCGCCTCCTCCACATTCATAAATCTTGTCATGCACTATCTTCTACCGTCTTTCAAAATCTAGTCCATTTAGTCCTGTCACGTTTAGCTCAGTCTACCTCTTCCGCGCACACCTTGCATTTCTGACTTGTATACTCACTTAGTCATTCTTTCATTGTTCATTCTCTTCACATTTCTAAACCATCTTAAAGCTCCTTTCTTCATCTTACTTAGAACATTAATTTTATCCCTGCATTCATTTCTGGTGTTTTCATTACGCCTTCTTTCAAATATTGACACTTTAAAAATTGTCCGTAGTTGTGCTGTACTGACTGTGATAATTTATATGTTATATATAGTAGGTAAGACAGGAAGATCTTAAGAAAAGAGATTTCGTGAACAAAGATCCGTCTTAACAAATACTCTATTTTATCCTGAAATGACTAATCATTGTCACCGTGAAAACCACACATTTTCTATCGATGATGCCAAATTCTTACGTATTAGTAGTAACGGAAATAAATTGGACAGATTGGAGGCCCTAGAAATATCTAAGTCAGTGCATCGAGGTGATCATCTGGCAAACACATATATCCGAAGAATCTTCTCGCTGCTGGCCGAGACCGTCTCATCCCCCCCTTCACCCCCCAGTCCTCAACCCGAATGTTAAACATTAGAAGTGTGTATCTCAGTACCAGTTCAAACAGAATTCAGTCTTGTTTGTGCTCCCCTGAAGATGCGATGAAAGCCTTGAAACCGGTAAGGTTATACCGTTACATAAAGTGGAATAAAAAGTGTTTGATAAAACAAATTACAATGTCTTTAAACCTTCACAATGTTAATGCTTTAACTATAAACAACATAAAGCGTATGGTTAAAACTTGTGGGATATAATTTCGATGTGGTTGTTGAATTTATGATACGATTGGAATTTTGTATGTGGTAGGTGTAAATTTCAGTACGTGTTAGGTTGTAAATGTTTCAGTTTAGTGTTATAGTATTTAGGACAATACATGTATGAGATTTCTGATAAGAAATGAGAGCATTTCGTCACAAACCTTGCCTAGTAACGTTATGTACTTAAAACTTAACGGTTCGACATTTCATAAACACAGTGTGAATTATAAATGTTGTATTGTGGGTACTAAAAAATAAATCCTGATATCGAGTTTCATCACTTAATTATTTTTATAGTATTGAAAAAGTTGTTCAGCTAGGGTTATACCGTTACAAAAAAGTGAAATAAAAATAGTGTTTGATAAAACAAATTACAATGTCTTTAAACCTTCACAATGTTAATGCCTTTACTATAAATAAAATAATCTTACTTTAATTATTCTTCTACCAAGTCTTAACTTCACTTCTATACTTCAAGATGGGTATCAACACACTTTTATATATTGCGGGACTAAGTTAATACACTAAATTGCAATCTTTAAATATATTTTAGTGGTCATCGGTAAAGAATGAGAGAAGCTACTGACTAGTTAAAAAATAAGCGAGTAATTGAAGTCAAGTTGTTGTTGTTTGAACGGGAAACTATAATATAATATTACTGAACTAAATAATCAGGTATATTTCAGTATTGGTCTTCCCATCTACCTGATTCCGATTCAAATGCTTAATACCATGTTTACACGAGCTTAGTACTTGTCATTAGTGCTTCTCACTCGCACTTGTATTCACGTGTAAACAAGCATATTAGTACTAAGCATTAGTAAATCTGGCAAGTGCAAGTGAATAGAAGGCTGAATTATTTACTAAGCGACAAGCAGCTACCTCTACCACAATTCAACAAAGCACTTGTCGCTTGCAGAGTCGTCTAAACAGCCGCGGCAAGTGTTTAGTGACAAATTGAAACGGCAAGCGAGCGCACGTGTTCGTTCTTTTTTTTTGGTGTTTGAACACATTTCTCAAAACAAGGCGGCGGCGGTTGGCCATTTTGGACGGATGTCGTGCTACTAATACCTCTTCCTAATACCAACGTGTAAACGATTTCCTCTCACTTGTCACTAAGCAACTTAGCACAAACGATAAGTACTAAACTCGTGTAAACATGGCATTACTCTGCCTACACACGCATGTCCTGGGCTGCAAATCGTCTTAGTACGTTTATCTCCTTACCATCGGAACTATGGATTTAATATTTCAAGGTAGTGTGCTTGTTGAAGAACAACAGCGGGGAAACAAGAAACTTTCACATTTTTCAATCAACACCATTTTGGATTTCACAACATTCAGTCTCAAATCTTTCAATTTGCATCTCTCAGACAATTACAAACTCTGTAATTCATCGTCATTCTCCGCCTAACACTGCCATGTCATCAGCACACAGCAATCAATACACATTCCCATTCGTCATTTGTATGCCACATAAAGAAATTGCAATCTTAATAATAAAGATAATCTTTTACACTCACCCTGGTTCTGTTCTTTTCGTTCATAAAGGACTTGAAAAGAGTGAAAATGGTCTCGACTCCGGCTGGAGTGTTCACGTGATGGGTGCCCTTCTGCCTGATGGGTAAAGCTTGCTGTAAAAATAACAATAAATCTTCAGAACATGTTTGATCATGCATAATATGTAATAAGAACATGTTTTATCAAATATTTAATTCATAAAAAAATACCTGATTGATCCTTAATTATATGACGCTAAACGAAATAAGTAGTGGTGTATATCCCTTCCTTCCCTATGATGTGTGACTAGTACACATTTCTTCTAAAAACTTTAATATCTCAATTTTAGTAGTAGTAGCTGTAGGTAACACTGCGTGAAGCGACAAATAAAGAAGTCACTGGGGCACTAAAACATATATACTCGAATCGAAGTTTCTAATCTAATGGCTGCAGCCACGATCTTCCTATCCTTAGCTTTCACCTCATCTTCAGGGGAGCGCAAACAAGACTAAATGCTGTTCGAACTGGTACCGATATACACGCTTCAACGGTTGGAAGCTGGGGGTTGAGGGAAGCACGGGACAATAAAAATAAATTACAATGTCTTTAAACCTAAGTCAGTACACCGATCGGAACATCTGTTGAACAGTTATTTCCCAAAAATATCTCCGCTCTTGGCCGAAATTGTCCCGTGCCTCCCTCACCCCCCAGCTTCCAACCGTTGAAGCGTGTATATCGGTACCAGTTCGAACAGCATTTAGTCTTGTTTGCGCTCCCATGAAGATGAGGTGAAAGCCTTGAAACCGGTAGGGTTATACCGTCACAAAAAAGTGGAATAAACAGTGTTTGATAAAAATAAATTACAATGTCTTTAAACCTCCACAACGTTAATGCCTTAACTATAAACAACATGTATTACTTTTGGTCCCTGACTTACCTACATTATCCTTGCGCCCATAGACAACTGTCTCTCCCTTAGTTCTCCTCTGTATACTCAACTAGACGAATATCACAGCTAGGCTGCAACGGTTTTACTGAATATCTTAAAGCAGTGCTCCGCAACCGGTGTGCCGTGGCACACTGGTGTGCCGTGAGTCGGATACAGGTGTGCCGCGGTCAAATTCAACGTATTTGACATTTTACAATTTTTCATTATGTATTTAATACACAATGACAAATAAATTTTCATAATATTGTCTATTTTTCAAAATGTAGTATAGAATAATTATTTTAACTAAATAATTTTTCAATGGTCCCCCAGCGCCTGGTGCCAACTGTTGAAAACTGCGTAGTGTGTTTTGTACACACCATGGCCGCACCAAATTAGTCATAGAGAAAGAAAAATTACCCTTATGCGCGTCGCTGAAGATTCATGCGCATGCGTTATACTATATATTTTAGCTTTTGGTGTGCCGCGGAATTCTAGGAAGAATTTTGGTGTGTCGCAGGTGAGAAAAGGTTGCGGAGCACTGTCTTAAAGGATTAGGGAGAATAAAAATAAAATGTGTTCTTAACCTCTCCCGTCATGACCATCTTCTTGATTGTTGTCGGTGTCATTTGCGTAAAGTGTCCCATAGTAACGTTCTTGAGATCAATGATGAATCTCTGTCCAACAATGGTAGTGTGGTCATCCTCAAGTAACTGGATCTCTGTGATCATGTGGCTGAGTCTCATGCTGTCCATCACCGTGTATTTGTTGGCATCGTAGGCTCCTGGACGGATCACCATCACTGTCAAACCATCAGGGCCAGTCGGTTTTGAAAGAGGCACACAGCATCTGGAAAAAATACACCATTTATATATCTATTTTACATTTAATACACGTTTAACCCAAGTACGAGTACATCAAATAACGAGAAAACATGTAATCATGAGTATCATGCTTCTTCCTTACTCCCATACTGTCAATTGCGTCAGTCTTCTTATACTAAAGAAAATGTAGCATGGTCCCTGTGACATTTCTCAACATTGCCCCAATATAACCTTGTTACGACGTTCAGTAATTTTAATTATTTTATCAACTTTAATATAAGCCTCGATTCTAATAAATAGTAAGTTATTTTGGTAAACACATTACATATAATTATCAATAATGACAAATTAATAAATCTTGTTACAAATTAGTCAAAATACGAGTATGTCAGTTTGTTAAAATCAAATTATATTTAGCTACGTTCGTCAAAAATCACTATAGTACGTTAGTCTGCATTGGCTAGGGATGGGGTATACGATAATTGGATTTTCGTTTTTTTTATACATAAAATTAAATGTTCGTAATCAGTATTCATTCATAGTGGATCTTGGCATATTTAAAGATAGATACAAATCACACAATACGTTAGAAAGTCAGTATAATGAAAATTAGGAATTAAAACGTCAGTTTAGAGAAAAACAATTTTTCGATTTATGAAAAATTGATTCGATTTGTAAAAAAAAACGATTTTAACCCATCCCTTTTGAGACATGACATTTCAAACGTCACAGGG
The DNA here is from genome assembly GCA_949825065.1 of Odontocerum albicorne. NCBI lineage: Eukaryota > Metazoa > Arthropoda > Insecta > Trichoptera > Odontoceridae > Odontocerum > Odontocerum albicorne. The sequence goes on from OX463841.1 coordinate 47,008,686, forward strand.
ACCATGCTACATTTTCTTGAGTATAGTATACATGCATGGTGTGTTGTGTGTCGATGCATTGATGTTTATTAAATTAAAATCATTTTAGATGATAGACACCCATGACAATAGTTGTCACCTTCTATGTATTGATCCTGTTTGGATGGCAAGGGATTATTTTATAGGGTATCCGCTTTCCCTTTTACATACATATGATATAACAAAATTATTTTAAGCAACTATTCCATATAAATATTTTACGTTCTCTTAAATATTCAACAGGTTTTATAAATTGGTAATATGATGGAACACAGAAGGATTTCTATCAAGAGGTAAATCATCAACGCATTTGATAAACCTAATAAGGAATGCAATTAACAGCTTACTCCAAGAGTACATTCTAAATGTTAAGACTTTCTTTCTTCTGCAGTGTGGTAAATTCGATCGTTAAACCATATTCAATTATTACAGGTATTACGAATAGGAATACCATATACGTGGGTCAGATAATTATTTATTTATTTATTTAATTAATGACACAACAGTGTCTTTATATACAAATGAACATGTGACAGGTTATAAAGTACTTAAAATTGTTGACAAATAATACAACTTTATCTTAGACTAACATGAAGATACAAAAAGCAGTAGTAATAATAAATTACTTCCATTGTTTTAAAATTATTTATTAATTATATTTATATTTAAGTTCAATATATGTTACGAGTATGTATGTTTACCACAAAATATTACCAAACTTCACCAAGCAGACGTACGTAATTGTCGAAGACTTATTTTATAGAGGTAAAGAACTCAGATTTGTTTTTAGTGGAATAACGCATACATAGAACAAATATTGGATTTTTTGAGAATTTTGTGGAAATTTTATGGATAGATATTGAGATATAGAAAACACATGCCCTCATTAGTAGAACGAGATGCAAGTTGCTTTGCAGAATTAAAATCTTCCTACATGTTGATGCAGGGTTACTCAACTCCAGAGTATTGTCCTTAATGTTCTGTTTATATTACGTTATTTATATTAATAAAGGAGAGCACAAAGTTAGTAGCTATTTTTATTGTTGTGATATTCTGGCGAATACTATATATACTTATATTTAAAATATCTAAATTGTTGCAAAACTCGTTTCCAAGTCTTTGCATACGAATTATAGAGGAGTTGATTTTATAATTAGTATAGCAATTTTCGGTATAAAAGGGATTGAGCTGTCTTGTGAATCTAGTGGGAATACGAAATGAAATGCTTGCGAGTAAGTGAGGTGCATCAATCACTGAGTGAATGATTTTGTATAGCAGTACTATATCGGCTGTTTTTCTTCTGTCACACAGCTTCAAGAGTTTCACTCCATTTAATAAGTTGGGATAATTTATTTGTTCATGTGGTATTCCAAGTTTAAAATTTATGAATCTTATTGAGTATGTTGCTCCTACGAATATATTAATATTTCATATTTTTATACATATAATATATTTGAACTGATTATTGTTTACCCCTTCTTCAGCATTTCTTGAATCGCTTCGTTTCTCGGATCAACGGCTACAGAAATTTCAGGAACCATGGTCTTCATGGTGTAGAAGTTGTCCAGCTTCTCTTTCGTCCTTTCCAGACTCCATTTGCAGCCTCGGAGGAATGCAATAAGCCATTGATCGTCTATAAAACACAAATTAAAGATTATTTAATATATCACTGCTTCATACACATTCTAAGAACACAACGACGCCATGAAGCCTCTACATTCAAGCCAATCTACTGCCTGGAACTTCTGAACGTTGTGGCTAAACAAGCTCTGAAGCGATCTACATATATATTTATTGTAATTTTAAGGGTGTCGGGGATTAACCCATTAACCTTGAGGGAACCCCAATAGACAACTCACTTTGGAAACTTATTTCTGAGTGTCTGCCTCTTACTAGACTACCTTGAATATAGAGATTTTGAATATAGCATTCTCCTTGCCCATGAACTCACCGAAAATTGGATAGAAATCTTCAGAGCAAATGACTTGCATGTTTCGTCTTGTAAAAGCGTTTTGAAATTGTTATAAATACCTTTATTTTATTTTATTTATTATTACACATATACATAAGTTGCGAAAAAACAACAGGTTATTTAATTTGCACATACAATTTTAATGGATCTGGGTTTGTTGCCTTTCATTTGTCGTATCCCCAGTAAACTAGGCTTTTGCCTGTATCTCACTGATGATATTTAGCATGAAAAAATAAATCGATACTTCTTTCCGATTTTTGATTACACAAAAACAAAACCCCGTTGCATATTCTCATCAACCTGACAAACAGTGACATTCAATTACAACTGGAAATATCATGCGAAATCAAACTCCTCACACATCACCTTGCTATGCAAACTTTAAGGTTTCAAATATATTTATTATGAACTACTTTATATAACTGAATTGATATTTTTTGTACAACTTATTTAATGTCACACGGGCTAGAACCGGAGACCTTTAGCACAGATGTTGAGTGCGATACCGCGCGGCTATGCACCTCCTAAGATCTACTCGTATACTTCTTTTGCAAGTATGTTAGCAAGGCGAAATAAAATTTATTATACCTTTATTGAATTTTTTTTTCTCGTTTATTGACAAAAAAAAACGAAATTGTAAAATATACGTATCATTAACAATGTGTCGATTGTTAGAATTTAAATGGCAAATACACATATTAAAAATATTTCAATTAAGTAATGTGAAATGTTACCTAAGGTTGGCTACTACATGGCACTTTAAAGTCTTTGCGGTCGGACAATAATAAATTTCAAGTAATAGCTTATATTTTAATGCAGTATTGTCGCATTCCATTGTTGAGTTTGTTGCAAAAATTCAACTTTGCCTTTACCTATATATTTGGTCGCGTCTAGAGGAACTGTGTGAGTCTGCGTACTTAGGGGTTATTATACGATAATTAAGGTTTGTGATACGAGTCTCGACGTCATTTGTGGAGAGATTATTAGTAGAGATTTTCAGGTATCTCTAGTGCGCTGGTTTGCAGCAAGTTAGAATGTGGAGCATTGCTGTAGAGTCCACAGAAGATTCATTTTTCTCAAATGATGGAAAAAGTCCTAAAATATATTTTAAGACTTCTCTACTTACGGGAATTTGGTTTCAGCCCTTGATTCTATCTTCCAAAGTTTCTTCTTGGTATGTTGGAATACTACCTTTTAAGCGTGAGGAGGGAAGTGAGGGTCTCTTCTTTTATTTTTAAGTTGCTGACAAGAGCTAAACCTATTCCAACTATGTTTTATGTTCCTGACAACTATTCGAGGTGCAGAAATATTGACCAAATTAAGCTGGCAATAACATAAGTAGAACTTATCAACCAAGCGCTCTTCCTCTATTTTACGGACTGTCCATTTTAAATAAGGCCTCGGATATTGACATCTTCAACTTCTCCGAAAATGTTTATAAAGATAGTATTTTGATCTTTCTTAGTAATGAAAGTTAATTGTTTCGGCTAAACAAATGTTTATTTGTTTTTCATTTTTATTTTCTTGATGCTGTATATAATGTATTTTTAAGCTTTGTATATAATTATTATTGATATTACTGTATGTTATTTATATTTAAGCTTATGATGATATTACCTGTATATATACGCTTTATAACATAAATAAATATATTGTCGAAGATTGACTCTAACACAAACTACAATCCCCAGAGCACATAGTTGGATGTCTATGATCCATGCATTCTGGAAACACGAAGCTACGGTAGGGAACCTCGCTCTTCTCATGTTATACTCGTATATAACAAACAAAGGGTGTTTTGCTACCTCTTGTAACTGAGAAGTAAGTCTAAGGCAGCCTACAAGACCATAAACCATATGTTCTACAACATAGACGCCGGCAGGGGTTACCTATTCACTTATGCTAGAAAGAGTCCAGAAAATATAACATTTCTCCGTTGTCTCTATATGATAGGTACATGAGAGTCTTTTCCCAGTGTATTCTTACAGGAGATGCTTAACTATAAGTCAGTGTGGAAGATCTTTCCTATAAGGTAATCTGGTTAGTCCATTAACTGATGCAACGCGCCTATAGATTGTTTAATAAATCTTTATGTTCAGCCAACAACCTTTGGAAAAGAGGGTAGATAGAGCAATATCACTTCTTAACCGCGTGTATCTTCAGATAGCAGTTTTTTCATGAGTCGTTCAACTCATTCAAGAAAAAAAATCATAAATTTATATAACTTTGTAAACTGTTGAAATTTTAATGTTATTTATAAAATGCTATTATTTGTTATTCATAAATTATTTTTTTTTCAAATTTCTTGTAATTATGATATTTTTATAAGAGATTTGTTTTTATAATACTTTAATATTTTTATTCATTATATGAGTTAGAGGTATCAACCAGAGGAAGACCAAATAATTGGTCTTCCTCTGGTTGACCTCGAATAACAACCAGAAGAAGACCAAAGAATTCATGGGTGGTGCAAAAAGATAACCTGGTGCAGAGGCATGGCCAGGGGGACGTAGTCCGGGACAGAAGAGCATACAACCTGAGGACGAGGAGAGCTGACCCCAACAGTCTTCGCAGACAGTGAGTTGGGATGGAGCCAGGGAGAAGAAGATATGAGTTAGAGTATCCTCTAATTTGGGTAGTAAGAATGCAAGAATTAAACAAGTAGCCAAAAGCCGGGTTTTGACTGGACTCGCAGTTTTGGAAGTTTTTTTAATCCAACAGAAAAAATCAATTGGACGTATCTTTAATTTAATGGAAAATACAAAAAAGTTTAGAGCTGGAATTTTTACATATAAAAGAAAAAATTAAAATACTGGATCACATTTATTTAATTATTAGGTAAATAATTATTTACTTAATAAAATATTAAATTTTTACTTGTTTTATATACGAGTATATCGTTGAATATCTCATAAAAATTATATAGCGTTTTGGTAAAGAGGTACAAGTCATCAATTATTTATTTGTCAGTTTGAAGTTTTGCAACAGTTGTATTCCGAAAATACAGACCTCAGGTAAATTTTAAAGATAAACTTTGAATACATAAATTATTTATGTATTCAAAATTTATCTTTAAAATTTACCTGAGGTCTGTATTTCAGGAATACAAGTGTTGCAAAACTTCAAACTGACAAATAAGTGATTGATGACTTGTACATACATCTTGACCAAAACGCCATTGAATTAGTGTCAAAATTTCGAGATTATTTTAGCGTCTGACTGTTCCATTGCATGAACTAAATTTTCGTTATCATGAACAAGTCAAGGGCATGAATCCATCTGTTATAATATTCGCAAACTTTCATTGAAACATTTAATCATCAAAAACTATCACCTGTCCTAGCGTTGATGTGCCTCTGCTTGGAGAGCCAATCTTTGATCGCCTGCAAGTCATCCGGAATCCTAGATGTCACTTCTCCCAGCTCATCCTTGGCGATCTTCGCCAGCTCTGGCGTTATTTCTCTAATAGGCATATTTGTTTGGTCTGAAAATAAACGACACGAATTATGTAAATATCATATAATGGTAATTTGAAAAACAATACACAGTTAAAAAAAATTATTTTGACACTTTCATATATTAGACATTACTAAAAGAATTTCGACAACATATGTTGCAGGAAAAGAATCATTATATACTTTGGGCATGTTACCGCTAAGAATAACGAATGTCTGGAGAAGCTGGTGATCACGTGGACGAAAACAATCTTCATCGCGATGGCGTAAATGGTGGTCCTGCAGTAACGCGCTGGACTTCCACGCGAAAAGTCGCCGATTCAAACTCCGAGCTGTCCTCCCTTCGAACGCCACAGGCATTTTTTACCGCCTAGTATTCGAGAGTATAAGGGTACTTATGACTTCCGTCATATCTATTCTTCCAAAAAAAAAGAAAAAGAAAACGGGCCAATGTTCTCACATCGGTGTGCCATCGGATCCAGTACAGCGGTGTGGCCAGTGAGTTTACTGGTGTACAACAGCTCACTCACTTAAGAAGAAAACAAACTCCCCGGCCCAGCTTCGCTTCCAACTAAATTGCTTTTGGATTGGTGAGGGGATCCTCGACTACGAGGCCCATAAATAATAAATACGTAAATAATTGTCATGTGCATATGGTAAAACAATTTAGAGTGATATTCGCATGTGCCCTTTGAAACTATGGTGTCACTCTGTAACCACTGCCCAAAAGTGAAGTTTTTTTTTCTATGACTACCCCAAAAGTGATATATTATCGATGTTTCCAATAAAAATGTCGCAATAAATGACGAAATTAGTTGCCTCAAGGGGTGTACTTAATGTGAATATGGTATACTTCAGAAAGTCTAGGATGAACCGTGCGACGTTTGTCACAAAGGGATGGGGTAAAATCGTTTTTTTTTTTTATAAATCGAATAGTTTTTTTACAAATCAAACAATTGTTTTTCTCTAAACTGACGTTTTAATTCCTAATTTTCATTATACTGACTTTCTAATGTATTGTATGATTTGTATGTATCTTTAAATAGGCCAAAATCCACTATGAATTAATACTAATTACGAACATTTAATTAAAATCGATTTTCGAAATCGATTTTTGAAAATCAAATTATCGAATACCCCATCCCTAGCCAATACAGACTAACTTAGTGACTTTTGACAAACGTCACCAAATATTATTTGATTTTAACAAACTGTCACATTTTTACTAATTTGTGACAAGATGTATTAATTTGTCATTATTGTTAGTTTTATGTAATGTATTTACCTAAATAATTTGCTATTTATTAGAATCGAGGCTTATATTAAAGTTGATAAAATGATTAAAATTACTGAACATCGTTACAAGGTTGTATTGGGGCAAATTTGTGAGCTGTCATACGGTTCATCCTAGATTTTCCGAACTATAATTTAAGATTGTCTGGCTCTCAAAGGTTATCCGTCTAGTTGAGGCAGATCAGGTCAACAGACCGAGTTGTGTAGATCGGTTTATTTAAGTGACTGGCCTTAAAATATAGAATTGATGTCCTCTAGCTAGACTGATGCCATGGAGATCTTTTGAAAAATGTGCATAATAAATAACGTGTTGTATTGTATTAGTGTTTCGTTGTATATTATATAACCTGGCAAGTTTAGTGCCGTGTAGCAATCTTTTTCAATCAACCATAAAGGTGTTTGAACGAGCTTTAAGTGAAACCCTGAATGAAACCATTCTAAAAAATCTGGATACCAAGGGGAATCGATTCCACAACTCTCAGGTTGGGTGATAGGCGTTTTACTAAATAGGCCACGAGGTAATGTAAGCACCCTTGGAGTGATTTTAAGTTACTAAATGAAAATAAAGAAACATGATTTCCGTGGCCTAGTTAGAAAAACGCCCATCTCAAAACCCGGAGGTTGTAGAATCGATTCCCTTTGTTATAAGTTTTTTTTAAAAGAGCGTGTCAAGTTTCAATTTAAACCCCTATTGCATATTTTGGTTGATTAGAAGAGATTGCTATATAACAATAATCCTGCCAAGTTGTTCAACAAAATAGTACACAATACAATAAATTTGAATGTAAATCAAAGGTGAGGAATCACTGCACGCTACAAATTCATCGAATTAAAGCTTACATAATATATTGTAATTTTATGAAGCTACTAGACATGGGTCTATGAATGACCCATTAGTGCAAATAGACGCACAGAAGCTATACGCAGAACACCATTATCTCCATGACCTGGGGGCAATTAAATGGACACTTGCAGATCACGGCTTCGATATGTGACTAATAATTCAGCTCTTCGTGTCAACTCATTCATGTCAACCTTCATTAACCTATTATCTGACTTGAGTGAAAGTATTACTATGAGTAAGACTAAAAGGAACTGAAAAAATGCTGTAGAAATGCGTGCATTGAGAAGAATAAGTGGGGTGATTAGAAATAACGGAATACGAAATAAAGATACAAGGAATGTATTTGAACTAAAGACTTGACGTATTAACACTTGCCTTACTGTGCTAAAAAAATCCGCCAACCACGGTACTGGACGCTAAGCGTCCAGTAAAAAATGTATATTTTAATAAAAATTATGCACAATCTGCTAGGTTATTTTTTGTAATTAGCTATAAAAATCTTTTAATTGTATATAAAAACGTCGAATAATCAAATAAAATATAAGTCCTGGTCACTCGCTATCCATCACAGGGAGGCAAGTGTTAAATAAAATGAAAAAAAGCGCTGAGATGGTTTAGGCATGCATTACGAATAATTGAAGAAAGGTAACAAAAGCAGAGAAAGACAAAAAAAAGTACTGTTTAATCAATCAAATTATATTTTGAAGGAAGAAAATGTAAAACGTATCGTAAAAGATATCGTAGGAATTATATTAGAAGTTGTATGGATTTATAAGAGGCGAACGATGTGTGTAACGATAGGAACGTCCGGCGCTTTTCCCTCTTTTTCTACACTGACAGAGAGCTGACGTAACGGTATGTACTCGTATGTTTTATCATACTTTGTAATTTGTTTAGTTAAACACTGTTTATTCCACTTTATATAACGGTATAACCATACCGGTTTCAAGGTTTTCCTCTCATCATCAGGGAGCACAAACAAGACTAAATTATGTTCGAGCTGATATCGACATACACGCTTCCAACGCTTGGAGGGAGGCAGGAGACAACTTCAACAAGCAGCGGTGAGATCTTGGGAGTTTATGTATTTTCCAGATGTTCATCCCAATGCACTGACATGAATATTTTTAAGCTCTCGAATCGGTCCAATTTATTTCCGTTATTACTGAATGCAAGAATTCGGCATCATCGATAGAAAATGTGATTTTCTCGGTTACAATGAATAAATTAGAGGATTCGGTAAGGCGGTTTTGTGTTTACGAAGTCTTTTTTCAAAAGAACTTCCTATCTTTCCCATATAGAAATTATCACAGTAGGCACATACAAGTTTATACACACCACTGTGGCTAAGTCTTTCATTTTTGCCTTTCCATATTCCTTTCAGTACAAGTTTGAACATAATTCAGTCTTCTTTGTGCTCCCTTATGATGAGGTGAAAACCTTGAAACCAGTTGGGTTATACCATTATATGTTATATATAAAGTGGAACAAACAGTTTGATTAAACAAATTACTATGTCTTAAAACCTCCACAGTGTTTAATACCTTAACTATAAATAACATATAATTATTATTTTGTTGTCTATAAAACATAGTTGATAATTTTGGTGATTCATTCCAATGGTTATTTCTCTCTTCAGTAATTTATTCAAAGCATTAAAATGTTTCATTTGCATGAGAAAATGGCTACAATGAAAACATATTTTTTAAATCGTTTCTTTGAATTTAAATAATTCAGTTATCTTTTTTTCCATGTCAATAAGGTTTTTTTACCTTATCAGGTAACACAAAACTGATTTTTTGTATGGTGATATATGCAGATATTTTTTACTACTTATATAATGAAATGAACATATGTCAAAAAACATCATACAAAAATCGATACGATTATACAAATATGATTCAACAACACACTTTATATAACCACTTTTGTCACTTATCTCTCATTTACCCTAAAGTGATAACAGATGCTCAACACAATCAACAAAACACAAAATCGATTACAGTTTGAATTATGAATGATTATAATAATAATTATCTGAGACCCTCATTTGACTGTTCGGACAAAGAATCAAAAAATACTCCGCATTATATAAGAACTCTTTAATGTGACGAACCAATAATATTGTGTCGAAACTGATTGTTCAATATCAGAATTTATTTTACACATGACAAGAAATATACATAATTTGCGAAAAAACAACAGGTTATTTAATTTGGACGTACAATTTTAATGGATCTGGGTTTGTTGCCTTTCATTTGTCGTGTCCCCAGTAAACTAGGTTTTTGCCTGTATCTCACTGAGGATATTTAGCATGAAAAAATAAATCGATACTTCTTTCCGATTTTCGATTACACATAAACAAAAACCTCGTTGCACATTCTCATCAACCTGACAAACAGTGACACTCAATTACAACTGGAAACATCATGCGAAATCAAACTCCTCACACATCATCACTCCGGAAATACCAAAAATGTTTATCTCATAATGTACCGCACATAATCATAAAAATAAAAACAAAAATATACAGAAATACAAATATAAAACAACAACAAAAAACCCACACTCAAGAGCCCACACAAACCTTTACCACACGTCATTCATCCTGAAAGCCCAAGTACTCAAACTCCTGTCGCAATCACAACCACGCTCCGATCGACTGCCTAAATGATTTTCCTCTCTTTACCTTCATTGAATTCGGCACGCCATTGTATGTCATGGGAGCTAAATAGGCATATTGCCTTTGGATGAAAGAGGTTTTAACTCTAGGGATGGTGAACATTTGATTAGTTGCCATGCGTGTCATGTGTCTCTGCTGAGTCTGCATTTTCCCTTCCTCTCGATGGCAGTGCCAGAGAATGGATTTGAGATACAAATTGGCTATGTTCAGGACCCGATACTCTCTGAAAAGGTCCACCGTGGGATACCGGGCAGGTAGTTTATTAATTATAGAATCCTAGGGATAAATGTAAAGAAGATACGTACATACATACCATCACGCAGTTTCCCAATCGGAGACGGCAGAGAGGAAAGAGCGATGACTTTTCTATCACGACATATATATTTTTCCTCCATACACCTTCTCATACAACTCCTATGATTTATTTGACGTTTTAGATTTACTTCTTTCAAATAAATATCATACATTTGATTCTCACCATATTTTACTTGATCTTCCTCTACCACGCTTTCCACTCGCTATAGAATTGTATATTTACTTTGTTAGTCATTCTTAATGTCTACGTTTTGCATTTCCAGCCCATTTCAGAGTGATTTGCTTGATATTACCTTTAACATCAGCTTTAAGTTCACATTCGTCACTGATCAATTCATTCCATATTCTGTCATGCATTGTCACCCGATAAATTCTTCTCAAGGCGTATTTCTACAGTAAGTTCACTTTCATACATCAAAGTGGGAACTACAAAACTAATGTGGATAATCATTTTAGCAGATTTTGATACTGTCAAATTCGAGTACCATATATATGTTTTAGTGCCCCGTTGACTTGAAAAAACAGTGGCATAAGTAAAAAAAAGATCTGGTGGTAATCCGAAGGCACCTGCCAAGAAAAATCTGGAGCGTCTTGAATAGAGTCCGCGCATGTTACAGTCGATGTGCCTTCTTGATGCACAAATGAAGCCTTAACCAGTCGCCGCTATGCAAATATGGCCAGGTACTAACGATGGAGCATATAATCAACGACTGACCATTCATGCTTTCGCTAAAGAGACCAGGATGTCACAAGATCATACCGTAAGCATAAAACTTGCTAAATATAAGACTGGCCGAGTATTCTGAGAATGCCTTAGGCATTTGAGTGAATGTATGCTATGAATTAAGAGCGTATGATGACGATTTTTTCCTTATACTGAGTATAAGACTGGCTGAGTATTCTAAGAATGCCTTAGGCATTTGAGTGAATGTATGCTATGAATTAAAAGCGTATGATGACGATTTTTTTCCTTATACTGAGTATAAGACTGGCCGAGTATTCTGAGAAGGACTTAGGCATTTAAGTGAATATCTGCTATAAATTGAAAGCATGTGATGACGATTTTTTTCCTCATACAGAGTATAAGACTAGGCGAGTATTCTGAGAATGCCTTAGGCATTTGAGTGAATGTCTCCTATGAATTAAGAGCATGTGAAGACGATTTTTTCCATATACTGAGTATAAGACTGGCCGAGTATTCTGAGAATGCCTTAGGCATTTGAGTGAATATCTGCTATAAATTGAGAACATGTGATGACGATTTTTCCCTCATACTGAGTATAAGACTGGTTGAGTATTCTGAGAATGCCTTAGGCATTTGAGTGAATGTATGCTATGAATTAAGAGCATGTGATGACGATTTTTTTCCTTATACTGAGTATAAGACTGGCTGAGTATTCTGAGAATGCCTTAGGCATTTGAGTGAATATCTGCTATGAATTAAGAGCATGTGATGACGATTTTTTCATTATACTGAGTAAAAGGCTTGCTGAGTATAAGACTACCGAGTATTCTGAGAATGTCATAGGCATTTGAGTGAATATCTGCTGTGAATTTAGATCACCTGATGATGAATTATTGGGTATGATTTTAATGTTCGTTAAGATTATGATGCGCTTGAAGTAATGAATGTGATCACTTAGTATCCATAAAAAGTTATATTACATATGAAAAAAATAATAAATAAATATTTGAGGTTAATAAAAAGAAGTATTTAATGGTAAATTTTCAGTTTACAGAACACAACAGATGGACAAAACAATGTCTGCAGCTGTAGTGGTACGTTTAAATGGATTAATGGACTAAAAAAACGTAGTGCTACCCGAGCTCAAATACAGTTAAATGAAGAAGCACGGATATTAAAATAATTCATTAAACCTGGAAAATAAAATCCCAAAATTTGTCGAAAAAAACGTGGATTTGATACATTCAAATTTAAGGTCATGCGCAATTTTACATTATACATGTGTGTATATCTCAATTAATGTTCTTTTAAAATATCTGGTCCACTTCTGTAAAGGTGACTAGCCGACACGCAGTGGCCCGTCCGCAAATGACATGACCGACACTTCCATATTGTTCATTCTTATCACATCAAACGGTGGTTTAAAAGGGATAGATTGTTGGATTGATTTACTAGTATATCTAAAGCGTTATTGTAAACTAAACAAAATTAATAGATTCCAGTGTCATTAAGGATATTAATTTCTTAAGTTTTTAGTGACTTTTCAAAGCAGGCAGTTTCACAGCATTTATCTCTAATCACTACATTCCGTATTCTGTCATATATTATTACCCCATGTATTCAAAGCAGGCAGTTTCACAGCATTTATCTCTAATCACTACGTTCCGTATTCTGTCGTACATTATTACCGAATGTATTCAAAGCAGGCAATTTCCCAGCATTTATCTCTAAGCACTACGTTCCGTATTCTGTCATACATTATTACCCCATGTATTCAAAGCAGGCAGTTTACATTTATCTCTAATCACTACTTTACGTATTCTGTCAAACATTATTACCCCACGTATTCAAAGCAAAGCAGTTTACATTTATCTACAATATAAACACTGCGTTCCGTATTCTGTCATACATTATTACCCCATGTATTCAAAGCAGGTAGTTTCACAGCATTTATTAAGCTCCTTACTAATGTTTTAAATAAGTTGAAGAAAGAAGCTTTAAGTCGGTTTGGAAATGTAGAGAAAATGAATGACGAAACAATGACTAAACGAGTGTATGAGTAAGTCAGATGTGTGCGTGGAAGGTGTAGTCCAGGAAAACGTGGATAAATCAAGTGAACTAGATGTTGAAAGAAAGTAAAATGAGAAGTATTAGTAATGCAAAATCTTGCATTATTCATATTTCTCAATTCGTTTTCTTTCATACATTCATATTTTTACACGATTGTGCATGACCGAATATATGTATGTGGAAGACGCGAAAGTTGTTATTGTGTAGAAAATTTTGGAGATGTGTTCTCTCTGGTATGTGTGTTTTTATGAACATTTCAGTATCACATTTTTATACGTAATTATTATAAAATTAAAAAAACACCTATACATACTTAAATTTATTCAAAACCGTCACCAAAATATACTGTAAACGACTCACACGTTTGTAAATATATGTAAATATATATATATATATATATATATATATATATATATATATATATATATATATATATATATATATATATATATATATATATATATATATATATATATATATATATATATATATATATATATATATATATATATATATATATATATATATATATATATATATATATATATATATATATATATATATATATATATATATATATATATATATATATATATATATATTATATATATATATATATATATATATATATATATATATATATATATATATATATATATATATATATATATATATATATATATATATATATATATATATATATATATATATATATATATATATATATATATATATATATATATATATTATATATATATATATATATATATATATATATATATATATATATATATATATATATATATATATATATATATATATATATATATATATATATATATATATATATATATATATATATATATATATATATATTATATATATATATATATATATATATATATATATATATATATATATATATATATATATATATATATATATATATATATATATATATATATATATATATATATATATATTATATATATATATATATATATATATATATATATATATATATATTATATATATATATATATATATATATATATATATATATATATATATATATATATATATATATATATATATATATATAATATATATATATATATATATATATATTATATATATATATATATATATATATATATATATATATATATATATATATATATATATATATCTTTATCTTTATCTTTATCTGCCCTTTTTCTACCCATTGCTGAGTGAGGGCACCCCTATGACTTAACTTTTGGACTTCACATCTGTTCACCCGGTTGTCTTAGTGAAACCCGACAGGTTTTGTCATATAAGGGTAGTGGCTACCTCCGTTTTATATATATATATATATATATATATATATATATATATATATATATATATATATATATATATATATATATATTATATATTATATATATATATATATATTATATATATATATATATATATATATATATATATATATATATATATATATATATAGTATATATATATATATATATATATATATATATATATATATATATATATATATATATATATATATATATATATATATATATATATATATATATATATATATATATATATATATATATATATATATATTTATATATATATATATATATATATATATATATATATATATATATATATATATATATATAGATATATAAATATATATATATATAGATATATAAATATATACTTGTTTATTTAGGTTTAATCCATGTCTCACAAGTTAACTAAAAAAATATGCACAAACGATTCTGTTTAAAAAATAATTATCTGTCATAATTCTATATCAATCAATTATCATGATAAAAAATGTAAATGTTAGCAAACAAATTATTTTAATAAAATATGGCATCGTCGGTAAAATGAATATTTTAATCAGGCATTAAAAATAATATTAACCGTAAATTAATCATCTTCTGGTGTTGGTAAAAAATAAATTTATTAATATAACCTTACTTGTAATATTTCAAACAGCGCATAAAATGACTTACCAATTCCTTCGCTTCGGAGACGTCCTCTCGATCGTCCTTCCTAGTTCGTCCTAACACCGGTCACCTGTTGTCACATTGTCACAAGTCGTAATCAACAAAAATCAGCGGTCAACAACATTTTAATCGCGTGTTTATCAATACAATTTGATATTTTTTTGTAATAAATAACATAGTTTTAAGAGCGCCGTTTCAGGCGTTTGCTTTTTTGTTGTTTTTTTTTTAAGAAATAACACAGTTTTTTTTTTCAAATAACAACAATATATGAAGAAAACAAATATCAAATATATGCGAATTTAATTATTTCCTTACAATTGTTTTTTTCAAGACTAAAGAGTGTGGTAAAGGGAAGGGAAGGATTCAGTAAAAGGTATATATATAAGTATAATTACAAGACTAAAGAGTGGGGTAAAGGGAAGGGAAGGATTCAGTAAAAGGTATATATAAGTATACTTACAAGACTAAAGAGTGTGGTAAAGGGAAGGGAAGGATTCAGTAAAAGGTATATATAAGTATAATTACAAGACTAAAGAGTGTGGTAAAGGGAAGGGAAGGACTTCAGTAAAAGGTATATATAAGTATAATTACAAGACTAAAGAGTGTGGTAAAGGGAAGGGAAGGATTCAGTAAAAGGTATATATAAGTATAATTACAAGACTAAAGAGTGTGGTAAAGGGAAGGAAGGATTCAGTAAAAGGTATATATAAGTATAATTACAAGACTAAAGAGTTTGGCAAAGGAAGAGAAGGATTCAGTAAAAGGTATATATAAGTATAATTACAAGAATTTCGAGGCGTTGTTATCTTTAAACATTTTTATTTATTAAATTTATAAATATATGTATAAATATATATGTAAGGTAAATGGATAATACAGATTTATATTTACATATGTGAGTGGAAGGCGGGGTAGATGAAGACCAAGGGAAGTATGGTTGGATCAAGTGAATGATATTTTAAAAGAAAAATTACTATTTAAAAATTACTCGTATTAAAATCAGAGTAATTTAATTTTTTTAGCCTACAGCAGTATTTTAGAATATAAAAAAACGATATAAATTGATAGGCTAAAATGTACAATATTATAAGCTAAAATGTCTTTTAACATCCATGTTAATACCTTAAATATAAATAATTCATACATAAATTATCTTTTCATTAAAGTTTTTAAATTACTTTTTAATGGCTTATATTGTACATGTGTATGAAAGTGGTTCAAATTACTAAGTTACGTTTAAAATTATGCACCCATATTTTTTTATTAAACATCGTTGGTGTATAAAAACTTAAAGAAATAATCTGAATATTTTTTTTAATATAATTTTTTTTCATACTCATCTGATTGATTTACGTTGTTTGGTTGCAGATTTTGATGTTACGTCTTATAAAATAAAAAAAACATGTCAGTCATGATATGCTGAAAGCAGATCATGTAATGTAGTGAATGGTGCAGTGCCTTATTGGTTTAATATTGCAAAATAAACAAAGTAATGATGTGTTATGTCATATTTATTGTTTCATATTTACATAGGTTCGTGTGTGACGACTTGGTGGTTTAATATTACAAAATAAACCAAGTAATTATGTGTTATGTCACATTTAACGTTCAATATTTACATAGATTTGTGTGTGGCGACTTAGTGGTTTAATATTACAAAATAAACCAAATAATTATGTGTTATGTCACATTTAATGTTCAATATTTACATAGATTTGTGTGTGACGACTTGGTGGTTTAATATTACAAAATAAACCAAGTAATTATGTGTTATGTCACATTTAATGTTCAATATTTACATAGATTCGTGTGTGACGACTTAGTGGTTTAATATTACAAAATAAACCAAGTAATTATGTGTTATGCCACATTTAATGTTCAATATTTACATAGATTCGTGTGTGACGACTTGGTGGTTTAATATTACAAAATAAACCAAGTAATTATGTGTTATGTCACATTTAATGTTCAATATTTACATAGATTTGTGTGTGACGACTTGGCGGTTTAATATTACAAAATAAACCAAGTAATTATGTGTTATGTCACATTTAATGTTCAATATTTACATAGATTTGTGTGTGACGACTTGGTGGTTTAATATTACAAAATAAACCAAGTAATTATGTGTTATGTCACATTTAATGTTCAATATTTACATAGATTTGTGTGTGACGACTTGGTGGTTTAATATTACAAAATAAACCAAGTAATTATGTGTTATGTCACATTTAATGTTCAATATTTACATAGATTCGTGTGTGACGACTTAGTGGTTTAATATTACAAAATAAACCAAGTAATTTTGTGTTATGTCACATTTAATGTTCAATATTTACATAGATTTGTGTGTGACGACATGGTGGTTTAATATTACAAAATAAACCAAGTAATTATGTGTTATGTCACATTTAATGTTCAATATTTACATAGATTCGTGTGTGACGACTTGGTGGTTTAATATTACAAAATAAACCAAGTAATTATGTGATATGTCACATTTAATGTTCAATATTTACATAGATTTGTGTGTGACGACTTGGTGGTTTAATATTACAAAATAAACCAAGTAATTATGTGTTATGTCACATTTAATGTTCAATATTTACATAGATTTGTGTGTGACGACTTGGTGGTTTAATATTACAAAATAAACCAAGTAATTATGTGTTATGTCACATTTAATGTTCAATATTTACATAGATTTGTGTGTGACGACTTGGTGGTTTAATATTACAAAATAAACCAAGTAATTATGTGTTATGTCACATTTTATGTTCAATATTTACATAGATTCGTGTGTGACGACTTAGTGGTTTAATATTACAAATTAAACCAAGTAATTATGTGTTATGTCACATTTAATGTTCAATATTTACATAGATTTGTGTGTGACGACTTGGTGGTTTAATATTACAAAATAAACCAAGTAATTATGTGTTATGTCACATTTAATGTTCAATATTTACATAGATTTGTGTGTGATGACTAAGTGGTTTAATATTACAAAATAAACCAAGTAATTATGTGTTATGTCACATTTAATGTTCAATATTTACATAGATTTGTGTGTGACGACTTGGTGGTTTAATATTACAAAATAAACCAAGTAATTATGTGTTATGTCACATTTAATGTTCAATATTTACATTGATTTGTGTGTGATGACTAAGTGGTTTAATATTACAAAATAAACCAAGTAATTATGTGTTATGTCACATTTAATGTTCAATATTTACATAGATTTGTGTGTGACGACTTGGTGGTTTAATATTACAAAATAAACCAAGTAATTATGTGTTATGTCACATTTAATGTTCAATATTTACATAGATTTGTGTGTGACGACTTGGTGGTTTAATATTACAAAATAAACCAAGTAATTATGTGTTATGTCACATTTAATGTTCAATATTTACATAGATTTGTGTGTGATGACTAAGTGGTTTAATATTACAAAATAAACCAAGTAATTATGTGTTATGTCACATTTAATGTTCAATATTTACATAGATTAGTGTGTGACGACTTGGTGGTTTAATATTACAAAATAAACCAAGTAATTATGTGTTATGTCACATTTAATGTTCAATATTTACATAGATTTGTGTGTGACGACTTGGTGGTTTAATATTACAAAATAAACCAAGTAATTATGTGTTATGTCACATTTAATGTTCAATATTTACATAGATTTGTGTGTGATGACTAAGTGGTTTAATATTACAAAATAAACCAAGTAATTATGTTTTATGTCACATTTAATGTTCAATATTTACATAGATTCGTGTGTGACGACTTAGTGGTTTAATATTACAAAATAAACCAAGTAATTATGTGTTTTGTCACATTTAATGTTCAATATTTACATAGATTTGTGTGTGATGACTTGGTGGTTTAATATTACAAAATAAACCAAGTAATTATGTGTTATGTCACATTTAATGTTCAATATTTACATAGATTTGTGTGTGACGACTTGGTAGTTTAATATTACAAAATAAACCAAGTAATTATGTGTTATGTCACATTTAATGTTCAATATTTACATAGATTCGTGTGTGACGACTTAGTGGTTTAATATTACAAAATAAACCAAGTAATTATGTGTTATGTCACATTTAATGTTCAATATTTACATAGATTTGTGTGTGACGACTTGGTGGTTTAATATTACAAAATAAACCAAGTAATTATGTGTTATGTCACATTTAATGTTCAATATTTACATAGATTTGTGTGTGACGACTTGGTGGTTTAATATTACAAAATAAACCAAGTAATTATGTGTTATGTCACATTTTATGTTCAATATTTACATAGATTCGTGTGTGACGACTTAGTGGTTTAATATTACAAAATAAACCAAGTAATTATGTGTTATGTCACATTTAATGTTCAATATTTACATAGATTTGTGTGTGACGACTTGGCGGTTTAATATTACAAAATAAACCAAGTAATTATGTGTTATGCCACATTTAATGTTCAATATTTACATAAATTCGTGTGTGACGACTTGGTGGTTTAATATTACAAAATAAACCAAGTAATTATGTGTTATGTCACATTTAATGTTCAATATTTACATAGATTTGTGTGTGACGACTTGGTGGTTTAATATTACAAAATAAACCAAGTAATTATGTGTTATGTCACATTTAATGTTCAATATTTACATAGATTTGTGTGTGATGACTAAGTGGTTTAATATTACAAAATAAACCAAGTAATTATGTGTTATGTCACATTTAATGTTCAATATTTACATAGATTTGTGTGTGATGACTTGGTGGTTTAATATTACAAAATAAACCAAGTAATCATGTGTTATGTCACATTTAATGTTCAATATTTACATAGATTTGTGTGTGACGACTTGGTGGTTTAATATTACAAAATAAACCAAGTAATTATGTGTTATGTCACATTTAATGTTCAATATTTACATAGATTTGTGTGTGATGACTAAGTGGTTTAATATTACAAAATAAACCAAGTAATTATGTTTTATGTCACATTTAATGTTCAATATTTACATAGATTCGTGTGTGACGACTTAGTGGTTTAATATTACAAAATAAACCAAGTAATTATGTGTTATGTCACATTTAATGTTCAATATTTACATAGATTTGTGTGTGACGACTTGGTGGTTTAATATTACAAAATAAACCAAGTAATTATGTGTTATGTCACATTTAATGTTCAATATTTACATAGATTTGTGTGTGACGACTTGGTGGTTTAATATTACAAAATAAACCAAGTAATTATGTGTTATGTCACATTTAATGTTCAATATTTACATAGATTCGTGTGTGACGACTTAGTGGTTTAATATTACAAAATAAACCAAATAATTATGTGTTATGTCACATTTAATGTTCAATATTTACATAAATTTGTGTGTGACGACTTGGTGGTTTAATATTACAAAATAAACCAAGTAATTATGTGTTATGTCACATTTAATGTTCAATATTTACATAGATTTGTGTGTGACGACTTGGTGGTTTAATATTACAAAATAAACCAAGTAATTATGTGTTATGTCACATTTTATGTTCAATATTTACATAGATTCGTGTGTGACGACTTAGTGGTTTAATATTACAAAATAAACCAAGTAATTATGTGTTATGTCACATTTAATGTTCAATATTTACATAGATTTGTGTGTGACGACTTGGCGGTTTAATATTACAAAATAAACCAAGTAATTATGTGTTATGCCACATTTAATGTTCAATATTTACATAAATTCGTGTGTGACGACTTGGTGGTTTAATATTACAAAATAAACCAAGTAATTATGTGTTATGTCACATTTAATGTTCAATATTTACATAGATTTGTGTGTGACGACTTGGTGGTTTAATATTACAAAATAAACCAAGTAATTATGTGTTATGTCACATTTAATGTTCAATATTTACATAGATTCGTGTGTGACGACTTAGTGGTTTAATATTACAAAATAAACCAAGTTATTATGTGTTATGTCACATTTAATGTTCAATATAGATTCGTGTGTGACGACTTAGTGGTTTAATATTACAAAATAAACAAAGTAATGATGTGTTATGCCACATTTATTGTTTAATATTCACACAGATTCGTGTGTGACGACTTAGTGGTTTAATATTACAAATAAACAAAGTAATCACATTTATTGTTTAATATTTACATAGATTCGTGTGTGGCGGAATTACAGAGGTCTATGGGTTGTATACAAATATTGAGTGGGAATCTATTCCAACCAACCAGAGAGTTGTTAAATATACCTTCAGTAAAACCAGATTAAAAAACTTGTTTTGAAAAAATCTGGGTTCCGGCGGAAATCGAGCCCGCAACCCCCAAGATAAGAAGGCAAGCGTTTTACCAACTAGGCCACGATGGGTTTTTGTTCATTAAAACTATGTTCCTATTTTTTCTGTGTATCATATAAATGTTTATGTGTAATTTATTATCTGTAATTTATTATTTACAAATGATTTGTAGTGCTTCCTTGTGTTTGCTCCCAAAAAAACATTAAACGTATATTTATTATAAATATAGTTAAGAGATGTCACCACGCTTTGAAATCAAAAAGAGAAATTGCAGTCATTGTCTTACACCTTTTATGGATGTATGAGAATAAGGGCGTGGCCTACAGAAGACCGGTATTTTTTATCTTTTTTTATTATAGCTCTCGTCCGTCGTCCTGTCCCTCCTGTCTGAGGATGGTGACAACTTTCGATGGCCCTTTTAATGTTTTTCCATCTGAATCTGTCCCGGGCCAATCGGAGAGCATCTGATATTGAAGATAACATACAGTCGCAGTCCTGATCAAGTCACTTCATCTGGTTGAGGGTATTTCTCGAGATCTCGTTCATTCGATGCTTCCAACGACCACAAGTTTCTCAAGGCTATTTAGCTCTCTTCTCATGATGTGGCCGAAATACTGCAGGACACGTCGCATACACGTACACAATGACGAGAGGTGATCCTTTATTTTGAACTCGGCTAAGATGGACACATTTATTCTCATGGCTGTCCATGGTATCTGGAGCATTCTGCGCTAACACTATATTTCAAAAGCATCGATCCGTCGTCTTTCCGATTCTCCCAAGGTCCAAGTTTCAGCACCATACAAATATTAAGAAGATCAGTATTTGGACGAGACTGGTTTTCGTGTTTTTTTTTTGTAATGGTGCGGTCTTTCCATATTTTTACAAGATGTCTCATAGAATGTTTGGCCATTCCGATTCTTCTTCGAACCTCCACCTCGCAACCTCCAGTGTCGCTCAGGCTAGAACCCAGGTATACAAATTCATGCACTGTCTCAACATGGTTTGGTGCACTGGTTCTCGTAAATTTTCCAGCTCGATCGATCACCATGAGTTTGGTTTTATTTAGATTTATTCTTAGACCTATATCCAGACTTTCTCTCCCAACACGCCTAAGGAGTTCATTTAGCTCCATCAGAGTAGTGTCATCCCCGAAACGTAGATTTGATATTCGTCTCCCACCAATGGGAAAACCAGCTTCCCAGCCATCTTATAACTCTATAATCATCTTAATTTAAGGGGCCATAAAGATATTGAAAGTAAGATGGTGTAATCCCTCTTAACTCTTCCATCATCTGAAAAAAGTAATTGTTAATAATTTATTTTTAAATAAATAATGCTGTTATACAGCATTCGATGTTTCCTACATCTGCTACAGACTGTCGCCAATAATTGGTCTAAATGGCTTATCAATTAATGTTGAAGTAAAAGTATCCAAGATAAAACACCGATATAAATTAGATAAAAGCATTCTAGTAACGAGCCTGGAACGATATTCAACCTTTGTTGTGTATCTTATCTATTGGTGCATGAGATTAACTGCTTTAAGTCAAAATAAATTACTGATTGTAAAAATAATATTTTATTCTTGCCTGAATCTTTCAGTTATTAAATTATTTTAAAAGACGCTGTTCCTATACTTACTTCATATATTTTACCTTTAGTTATTTTCGCCGATGTCTGATGCTAGGTCATGATGGAAATTGCAGTAGTTCTGACTTAATATGAAACTGGTATCCTTCGTATTTGTCCCGTGAGACTTAATTTGAAATCTGACATCCATGTGATCGGTTGAACTTAATCATAGAACATCATAAAAAATCAAAATATATCTAGAAAATATTTAAGATATGTTTATATATACATATATATAATACAATTTTATTCGACACAGGAGTCAATTTATTCTTGACTTAAGCATGAAATGTACATAAAAACACATATACCAATTTATTATCGAAGATCAACGCAATTTAATGTCATTATTCGAATCCGCGCTTCGAGAACAGGAAAAAAAGAGCCAGACGCATTTATACGATGCTTCATTTATTGGCTTTGAATTATAGAATTTACGTGACATAATATTTGATCGGTTAAACCAGCGCGCAGCGGTCAAAAAGTAAATATTTTAACCTCTGTGAGCCAAGAGGTAAATTTGAGGATATTTATGAAAGTAGGCTTATTGAAATAGCAAAAAAAAAGTTATCACAAATTTACTGAACAAGATGTAATGTAATAATTATACACGTAAGTGGACTAAAAAAAGGCTAAAATTGTTTGAAATAAGGCTCGAATTGCTTTTTTTTTTAATGTTTCTTTTTTAGATAACATTTCTCCATATTGGGGTTGCGCAATACACGTGGCACCGAAACACTGCCAAATTATAACCAGAGATAATAGATAATACATATAACTGCGTGGCGTCACAGTAGAGGCCACCGAATGCGAGACTATAGGAGCGCCACATACGGTCGTATCTCCCAACTCCTGAACTTGGCGGTCGGTCGTTCTGTTATGGCGCGTACTTTGAATTTTAAAGAACTTAAAATTATAAAATACATTCTTAGCTCGCAAGTCGTACAAACAGGGGGAGGTGGGCCGTAGTTTGCCGACCACTGGGTTAAACAGTTAGAGGCTAGAACCTATCAGTGCTAGTATTTTTTACCAGTGACGTACCGAGGGAACCGGGCACAAGATACAAAATCTGCGCCCCTTGCGGGTCTGTGTACAAAGGTTTGAGAATAAAGCTTCCACCCAACTGCTAAGACAAAATCTATGTTTAATATTTTTTTTGCATACATCATAATAGTCCTTTGTTGTTTATTTCTTTTGACTTGAGTTACGTATATTGTATACATAAACTCAAAATGCGTTCAGTTATGAAATATATTTTTTACTTCAAAAGTTATAATGTTCTAAAACTCAGTATTTCGAATAGTTTTTACCGTAGTTTCTATGTCTGAAGTGTAAGAGAAAGCAAAAATTAGAGGATTGGTATTTTGAATAAAAAGAGACTGACGCCGTCAAGGCGTGGCAAAATTAACCCTTCCCTGACGGTGATAAAATTGAAACGCGTGCTCCGGTGTTGGGTAGTGAGTACGCGATCAAAAATTAGCGATTTTAAATCGGAAAAATAAGAACATTCATAGATAATCCCCTTAATTAATTATAATTGAAGTTAAAAATTATAATAATTGAGATTTATTTGCTGAAAACATTAAAAAACCATCTGGCAACGCTCACGGAACGGGCGTAGATCTAGTCTCGTTGCCAGCTCAACAGCTACTGCGGCGCGGCAGGGCTGGTGGCAAACTCGGGCGTGGCTTACACTTGCGAGGTTGAGACAATTGAGCTCCTCGCTATTCAGTGACGTATGCAAAAGTGAGATGCGAATATAGTGTCGCGCTTCCCGCATACTCTTCACCTATCGTCAAGACCCAAGATCGAGGCACTCACAGCGGTTAAATGCGAAGTTGTTTCCGATATTCACGAAATACTTACGATGTAGTCGATAAATTCTAATTATTATTAATATTATTTTTTAAATCAATGCGTAAATATATTATGGAGGAATACCTAAAATCTTAACCTTGTATTTATTATATTTATAGAGATATTGATGGTTATTAGAAGCAACGTGTAGAAGATACCCAACACAGGGAAGGAAAGGTTAAGTAAGTTTTAATTAATAAAAAATACATGTCCCTTGCTACGCCACTGTTTTTGGTAGCTTTAATTCTATCAATTGGTTCTATACAAAAATTTTACTAATACTGTGCACGTGTTTTGAAACAAACTTTTGAATTTTGTAATAGCCAATATTTGACAAATCGCATGATAAATTTTGTATCACGTATTTTGACTGTGTGATTACCAATATCTTAGTTTGAAAGTCGATTAGTGACATCTATCATTGAACAGAGAAACAAAGTGTGTTCGTGATATTCTTTCAAATAGATATAACAAAGATTTAAACCTTATTTGTATTTTTTTCGTAACCAATGTTGCCATTTAGGAAAGAAAGAGAGATATTTCAGCGAGATATATGAATAAAAAAATAAAAAATACTTTGTTTAAGCGGGTTTGAGTAAATATTTAAAATAACAGGTTTAAGTACTCGTGTTATTTTTTAAATTTCCATTTCTACACTATTTAAAACTATTAAATTACTATTTCGCCACACTATGATTTACCTGTTTGCGACCGAATTCCCTGCTTACTCTTAAATGTTTCGTTTTATTTTATTAAAATTCTTTATCTTTTTCTGGCTTTTTGTTTTTTTTATTAATACATCATTTTTACAATATTTTTTATTGTTTCAAGTCTAAATGTGATGTACGAGTATTATATATAATTTTCTATGTTAACACATCATTTTGTTAAAAGTAACCTTAAAATGTATGTTTTTAATTGCTTCTGCAAGGATTTTTTTTATTAAAAGTGATACAGACTTATCCAAATGAAAATATGACTACAAAAAGAACTGCAGTTGCTAAAAGGAAGAGACGATCGCGTCAATCACAAGTAAGCGAGACTAGAGAAGTAGCAACACGACTACAGCAAGAAGTGGCATGAAAACAAGGACACATTTAGTTTAAGTTCTTTTTTTAAGAAATGAGACTAGTTACAAACTTACTGCCATATCACAAATTTGAATTCCATAAGTTTTTTTAAGAAATTAGACTAGTTACAGACTTACTGCCATATCATTAATTTGAATTCCAGAAGTTTTTTTAAGAAATTATACTTGTTACAAACTTACGGCCATATCATTAATTTTTATACTTGTTACAAACTTACGGCCATATCAAGAAATTATACTTGTTACAAACTTACGGCCATATTATTTATTTGAGTTCCAGAAGTTTTTTATGGATAAAAACAAATACAAAATCACTCGCATGTATAAAAATTGATTACGGAACTTTTTTAAGAAACGAGAATAATTAAAAATTGTTCACATATCACAATTTTTATTTGATTCATGACAATGAGAACAGTTATGATTTTTTTTAACATGTAACAATTTTTTTATGTGATGAGAATAATTACAAACTGGTTGACATATCACAAATTAAAATATATGTTTATGGAATATAAATAATTTCAGTATTGCCCTCATAACGAAAATTTAAATTCTAAAATAAATCATGTTGAAAATAAAAGTTTTAAAAATGTTCCAAAATTACTGGGCTATTATTGTTTTAATAAAATGACAATAATGTATTTAAAAATATTTTATGCAACTAAATTTCAAAATTGTCCTGTTTACAGTGCAATAAATTCATAAATATTAAAATATAAAATTATCCTAGTTTTCCAAGTCATAAATTAGCAAATTTTTTCAAGTCAAGGTATATGAAAATATTCAATTAAAAATTCTAACAGATTTTTAATACGAAGTTTTATTTTTATAGTTTAAGATCAATCGACTTCCAGCTGTCTGAAGGAACCGTCGACCCCGAACAAAGTCTCGGCTGTGGTGGGTTTTCCTGGTCTTTTGCTCTCATCCGACACGTATTTCATATCCTCCAAGTAGAAATCTCGTATTCCCTGGATCTTATTTTTGGTATCCTCTAAAAAAAATTGTTCATTATAAATTTAAGAAATT
Organism: Odontocerum albicorne; assembly: GCA_949825065.1. NCBI lineage: Eukaryota > Metazoa > Arthropoda > Insecta > Trichoptera > Odontoceridae > Odontocerum > Odontocerum albicorne. The sequence goes on from OX463841.1 coordinate 47,035,976, forward strand.
TTCTCTTTTTACTATCGACCAACATAGAAGATAATGGAATTTAAAAATTAAACTCTAATTTGTTTCCTTTCTTCCGTGATATTTTTTTACTTATCATTATGCGTATTTCAACACACACAGTGTCTTTCTCGTGTGAGTTAAGTGAACTTAGTTACATGTTATTTGAACTTCTTTAATATATCGTCGTCATACAAGAGAAAGTGACCAAGTGCATTTTTCGCGAAAACGTGATTAATGACTATCTGACACCTTACTAACATAATGATGGCCTGGAAGAAATAACCCAGCAAGAACTTGGAAGAATAATAATAATATCTTGACTTGTTTAAAATGACTATCTGCATTGATGTTTATTTTCTTACAAGCAAAATTGTATGAAAATTATCAAAAATATTATTTATTTATTTTGATAGCATTGAACATTTCTATGCACACAAAAATAATCACAAGTGTGAATACATTTATTTAAAAAAAAATTGAAAACAAAAGTGTAAAAATGGTTAAATGGCTCTCCTGAACATTTTGTTAGTTGGTCACTTTCTCCTGTATGACGACGATATGAAGGAGTATACGCCACTGTCAAGTAATGTACATGTTACTTACACTATAATATACACTGAATATTGGCTATAGTCTTATGGGTTATAGAGTAAGAAGTGGAATATTTGCTATGGTCTTATGGGTTATCGAGTAAGAGGTGGAATATTGGTTATGGTATTATGGGGCGGGGCATAGAGTAAGAAGTGGAAAAAATAAAAATTTGATTTATGTTTTTGTATAATATTCATTTAAAATAAATTAAATTAATTATTTATATTTTAGTTTTTTAAATAGCTCTGGCGTCACCTTTTGAAACTTCATAATTACTAGGTAAGTCCAGAAGTAAGTGTACTGAATTTTTGTAGGTTACAATTTATTTTATTTAAACAAAAAAATGACGTGGTTACCGTAGTACATATGTAAGCTATTTTTCGACATAGTCGCCATTCCTCTCAATGCAGGTGGTGAAGCGGGGTATCAACTTTTTGATGCCTTCGTCGAAGTAGTTTCCCGCCAACCCCTCCGTCCACTTCTCCACCTCCTCCTTTATCTCCTCGTTGGTTGAAAACCTTTTCCCACCCATGTGCAGCTTCAGGGAGGTATAGAGATAGTAATCTGAAGGTGCTAGGTCAGGGGAATGCGCGGGATGGTTCAGGACATCCCATTTAAACGAGGCGAGCAGTTCCTTCGTGGCGTTGGCCGTGTGTGGTCTGGAATTGTCGTGCAGCAGGAAGACTCCCTTTGTCAGCATGCCTCTCCTCTTGTTCTGAATCGCCCTCTGCAATTTTTTTAGGGTCTCACAGTATCTTGCAGAGTTGATGGTCTTCCCTTGAGGCATATATTCAATTAAAATTATGCCTTGACAGTCCCAAAACAATTTCGTTAATTTCGTCAGTCACAATTGAAGGTCTTCCGCTCCTCTGATCATCATGCACAGACTTACGACCGTTTTTAAACTCGCGACACCACTTGTACACACTCGTACGATTCATAGCTTTATCACCATATGCAGTTTTCACCTCATTATAAACCTCAACCGGAGGTTTTCCCTTCCAAACGAGATAACGGATGACGCCGCGTATTTCGCACTTGGCGGGAGATTGGATTTACATTTTTCACGAAACGCGTTGTCGCGTCGACATTTCTCAACGTACTGACCTCGAACCGGTCTCGTTGCGGAGGGGAAGGGTCAGGCTACACGGAAGTGTAGCCAACATGTCGAAAATAAAATCCATCCGGTCGTGAAAGCCTCAGTACACTTACTTTCTGGATACGCCTAGTAATACAAAATAAAACCTAGTTACTGTGTTTTATCCCACTTTAAGTATTGCAAATCTCAATGCATTATAACACTTGCTATGTCATCATCAGGTCAGTTGTCACAAACTGTAGTATATATTAATATCATCATTATGGGTGTTGTTTATGGTAAAATAGAGTAAAAGTGATTATACTATTTGTTGTTCATTGTATTAAGGGGGAATAGGGTTAAAGTGGAGAAGAGGGTGAATTTAATTGATAATGTGTAATATTTGTATTTTGTTTGTTTGCCTTATGTATTTTAATGATTTTTAGGCTTTTTATTGCGTAAATTGTGTTATATTTTTGTGTTTATGGACGTGAAAACAAGTGATCATGTGTAATTAGGTGTTCAGCGAACTCAGAAATATTACTGTTTTTGATTGCTCTAATATGTTATTTAATTCGTATACTGAAGTTTCTTGTTGTCATACTAACAAATGTTACGTTTTTATTTAAAATAAATTAATTTTACTATTTATTTTACTTCTGTTTCAAATATAAATAGTATTTTTAATTTATACTATTCTCCATTTCTTAGTCTACTTATCATAAGGCCATAGACATAATTTATGAAGTCATTTCTATGCAAATATTATCTATGGATATAATGATTAGTTGGTTTAACAGTTTAACCTCTTCAGACCTGAATTAATTCTCAGGTTTTAAAAAATACTCTTGCTTGTACGTGTATTATTTACACTAAATACAACATTACGAGTATGTCGTATTAGTTTAGATAGATGGCGACTAAAATGTTCAAAGTTGATAATACAGTATTATACACTTCATTTGTTATCATTGGAAACCGAAATATACCACAAAGTTGTTTACAAAGTGCATATGAATATATGTCCATTATAATGGACGCCAGGTCTGAAGTGGTTAAGGTAATCACTTGACATTGGCGTATACTCCTTCTTATATACGGTCATTATTTGAAAACAATAACGTAAGGTTAGAACTAATCGAATGCCATTAACTTTTAATATTTCAATTTCATTGCGAACAAATTACTTTATCATAAATTGATATGCAGTCCAGAAATAATAAACAAAAAAAACTTTTGCAAAAAGAAGAACAGTGTCAATATATCACAGAGAATTTATGATAGTTTATATGTGGTTCAATATATGTTAATATATTGAACCACTTATAAACTGCAATACACAAATTATTTCCGTTACCTTTGATTTCTTGCATGGTGTATTTGTCCCCTCCGTACTCGATGGGAAGTATAGATTTTGGTATATGGTCATACAAGCTCTCTGTATCCCTGTGTATGAAGAACTGAAAAGAGAAACAGGCATTTTATTTTAATTAATAAATAATAAATTTAAAATTTGCACCTTGATACAATAAAATTAAAAGAGAAAAAGATCTCCCCTAATTTAAAATATTTTTCATAATTGCTCCTGTATTGAGGTGACTTCAAATGTTTAGATATGTGTTATCGCCTTCATCTTCTGGACGATGTCAAAATATATTTTATCAAATTTTTTTTTGACTTCGCCCTGAGGGTGGTCTGTAACTTCTTCAAAACGTCGATCATCCAATAACTTCTTCTTCTTTATCTTATTTTAGGAATGTTGGCCTGTTATGGTCCTGCATCATTGTTTGCCTCTTGTGACGTCGACTGCCAGCTGTCTTTCCAACTTTTGGAAGGTCGTCCTGGAGATCTGCTTGCTTGGGGGATAATGCCCCTGGCCATTCTTACGGCCCTTGGTTCCGCCATTCTGGATACGTGTTCGTTACAGAACCTTATTCTCTGTCGTCCCCATCTGACAATATCTTCAACTTCGCACGTCCTTCGGATTTCTGTATTTCGTACTCCATCACGAAGGGTTTTGCCAGCGATACTCCTGAGTACCTTCATTTCGCTGGTTTGAAGGAGATTTTTGGTTCTGACAGTGTCGGCTCTGGACTCTATGCTGTGTGTCATTATGGGGCGGACACAAGTCTTGTATATCCTCACCTTGCTTTGGATGTTCATATACTTGTTTTTCCAGATAGTGTTCTTTAAACATCCGGAAAAAGCTGCGGCCTTTTATGATTGTTGAAGCACTTCGCCTTAGAGGTCATTATTGCACATTATGCAAGCACCCAAGTATTTAAATTTTGTTACTTGTTCAATTCGTGTGTCGTTGATTGCCACACTGCATCCAGCTTGCTCTCTGGCTAGAGTCATGCATTTAGTCTTGCTGATGGATATAGACATGTTGTATTTTTTGGAAGCAGTGTGGAATCGATGTAGCATTTGTTGCAGGTCTTCCTCTGATTCGGCTATGATGGTGGCATCGTCAGCATAGCATATGATGTTTAGCATATTGTCGCTCATCTTGTATACCAGGTTAAGGTCGGCAACTTCTATAATTTTATCCATAACCAAGTTAAATAGAAATTGTGACACGTTCCTTTCGAGCAAAATGCTTACGTTGGCCCAAAATATAAACCACTTTTTCTAAATTCAATTTTTTATGCATTTTGTAGACAATGCCTATTTTTAGATAATTCATATTTCCCATTATATCAAAGTTTTACCAAAGACAGGTCTTCATCCCAAGACAAAAGTCTTGGGTGCCTGCGTCTGCAGGGTTTTCTGCTATCTATCATACACATGCTTTGTTCAGCATTCCTTTTCCAATTGATTATATTATACCCAGTGTGCAGCAGTTCTCTATCACACTATCCCACCATCTCAGCGTTGGCTCCACACTATCCATCGCACCATCAAATAACTGAACAATGATTTTCTTGCAGGGGCTAGTTCATGCATGCGATGTAAGTGCTCAAGCCATCGCAGTCTAGCAATTTTTATAACTTTTGCTACGCTAGTTTCGCCGTATAGAGTTTTCATTATACCTCTGTCTTCACGCACTATTGTTGAACCATATATTCTGCGCTATATCTTTCTCTCAAAGGTATCGAAAACTATTTTGTCCCGTTTTGTAAGTGTTCAGATCTGCGGAGCGTAAGTTAGCACAGGTTTTAGCAGTGTTTTATAAAGACGGAATTTTATGCACCTGGAAAACAGGCGAGACTTAAAGAGATATTCATTACATACTCACCCGTTTCTGATGTTTTGGTTTAATAAACGTCTTTAGAAAACCGAAGATAGTCTCAGTTGCAATGGGAGTATTTATGTAGTGGGACACCTTGTGTCTGATTGGTAAAGCTTCCTATAACAAAATGCATCAATTTATGTATAAACATCTAAACAGCATCAACAAAAATGATGGAATGTGCATTAAACCTGCATGACCACCGATTCTTTAAAGATACAAATGACAACAAAAGAAATTTGAAATTGCCGTGTACGGGGCGCGTGTGATACGCTCGCCAAGGCTTGCGCTGGTCGCTGTGTGCTATGATAGAAATGTATGGAGATCTTCAAGGGATACGCCGAAATCTATATTTATTTATTTATTTAACACTTCATTGTAAATACAATCTGGCAGGTTTATTGCCAAGCGGTAATCTCTTCCAGCCAACTAGACATTAGGATATAAAGCAATTTACATTCAAAAGATTATTAATCATTTCAAATTCATGGGCATATATATCATACGTATTAAAGTAAACAAGAGATAACATATCATCAATGAAAGGAAAAGGTAAGGACGGTGGAGAGGAAAGAAACATCAGGAATGAAACACGTTATATTACTGACTAGAAATTGAGAGTTCTTAAAGCACGCCAAGAACGGAGCGAGTCTAACATGGTTTGTAACTGGTTCCAAAGATTCACTGCATGGACATTCAAGGATGACGTAAAAAAAAGAAAAGCGGTGAACTGGAAAGGCAAATAAACAATTTCTGTCTCCCCGTAACGCAAGTCCATGATCGGAAAGGGCTGAAAATTTTCGGCGAGATAAGAGGGTCTGGCGAGACAATTAAGGGTATTATACAATAGAGATAGTATGTGAATTTGGTGTGTATTTCTTACAGATCTAAAAAAATGTGTGAAAATAATATAATACATGATTTTTTTAGGGTAAATTCAGGATCCAAGACACACGCTATATAACCATGAGCCAAAAATATCGAGATAGAAATCCAGGAATTGTTTCATTAATTTAGCTCAAGAACTTTCGGTGAGATAAGAGGAGGCGGCGAGACAGTAAAGGATATTATACAATATGTATGTATACGATGCAAACAAAAATCATCTCACCTCACCAACCAAAACAAGTTTCTTGATGTTTCGTAGGCTTAAATGCCTCATTATGTCTGTGGTGGTCCCAGTCACATCAATCACATAAGACACTCCAGATATCACGGCGTTGTCATCTTCCATGAGACAATATAGCGCGATGATCTGTGTCAGCCTGAAGATGTCTTCGGTGCTAATTTTTTTGGGATCCCCTAATCCAACCCTAGGCATCACGATTCTGGGACCATCTGGCGTCGCTGTCTCAGGAAGCAATAAGTACAGTCTAAAAGAGGGAAATTTCTTATTAATTTAATAAACACATTTCCACATCTCTAGTATAATGAATCTTTTGGATTTGAACATAACGAATCAATCCTCTTTAACACATCGATCAATAGGCCCCGGGACTCACTACTAAAACAACATTTGTTTGCCTAAATTCTTCTTTATTCAACATAGTCTCCTTCAAGAGCGATATATTCATTCCAACGCTTTCCTAACGTTTCTATGCCAGCCGTGTAGAACGATTTATCTTTGGTTTCAAAATAGGCGTTAGTTTCGACAATCACTTCTTCATTGGAGCCAAATCTCTTTCTCTGGAACATCTTTTTGAGGTCTGCAAACACCCAATAGTCGCTGGGGGCCAAATCTAGAGAATACGGTGGGTGCGGAAGCAATGTCTACTTAGATCAGCTTACATGGTATATCTATTCGAGCCTTCTCCGCCTTATTTCGCTGGCAATTAGTGGTAATCACAACAATTTTCGAGTTTTTTTAAATTAGATCTTATTTTCCACTCTCCTGCAGTCGGTTTTAGGCCAAGTCTCTTTCTGAAGGGTTAGGTAGGGGCCTCAGCGTGCGGTGTTAATAAAAAATTATATAATTTTCTGATTAATCGAAAAAGAAAATAAAATAAAAACAAGAACACCGGGCGCCCCTGGAAACGGATATAATGCTGGTCAAATCTTCTGTCACAAAAGCCCAACACTATTTTTACAAAAGCTTATTAGGATCACTTGTGAAAATTTAATTCATCAATATTGAAAGCTTTTCTCTTGGCAATGGATATCACTTACTACATCAGTGCAAATTTACAACATGTCACGTTTTGTGTGTTCAAGAAACGCATTGTGGACATACATATAGCAGACCGACTATAGAATGATGATGACTATTATAACGCTGCATGTACAGAAGTACGGCAGCACAACTTTCGTGAAACCTGAAGTGTTGGTTTACTAAGATAAATCTAAATCAGAGTAATGATATATAATAGAGACCCTTACAATATAACTATCAGGTTATACTATTACCTCTATCTACAAACCATCCTTCTTCTTCCCAGTATCATGTCAGGTCCCCCCAACATTAAATATCACCTGAGACTAGACATCTTTGTCCCCGGTAGCCCGAAAAAGATCTCCAACGCCCCTTATGTTATTCCAATCACGTTTATTGCGGAGCCAGGAGATTTGCCTCCTGCCAACACCTCTTCGGCCTTCTATTTTGCCTTGGATGATCAGGTGCAACAAGCCATCCACCGTTTCTTATATATACACTAACTTTGCCTGCAGAAGAATTGCCACCTGGGCCTTGAATTGCCTGGGGGAAACTGAAAATCTCTACACAGGTTCCGTACAGAAATTGGAAGACCCTGGGACAACATTTCCAAATTGGTAACATATGGATCGGCTCTGTACGTCTGCGGTGAGAAGCAGTTCATACGACACTTGTCTTGCACCGAAGAGGACTTGATTCGTGAAATACCCAGTGCTATTTTACTTACCCAGTGGAAGTAGTAAAGTGTACTTTTGGAAATGGAAATATAGGATGGAGTATGGAATTTTTCTATGCATTACAAGTTTAAAGATAACTCACCCTTCGTCTAGCATTTTCTTCATCTCACCAGAGCAGGGATCCAGTTCTGTACGTAGATCTGGGAAGGCGTATCTCAGAGTGTAGAACATTTCTAGCCTTCTCTTTGCCGTCTCCATACTGTACTTGCATCCTCTCAGGATGTTCGCCAGCCACTGGTCACCTGGAAATTGTTAACAAGTGCTAAAAAATTTCAACCAATATTTCTCGTACTCCTAAAGAACCATATTTGCACAATGCTTAAATGTAAATATGACACTCTGGAATCTGCCTTCGTCGAATCATAGCAAATCATAATAAGTCCCGAGTCGTTAATCACATGATAAAATAAATATCATCCTTTTTTTTTTTTTGTTGCAAATAATACAAAAATGCTTTGCATTTCTCTATATTATAAAGAAAGTTTTCGTTTGAAGGACTCTACAAATGTTCTTGTTAGTCTATATGACCTTTATTAGAATTAAATGATCAAATAGGGAACCATTGTTTTATAAAGGATAAATTTCGTAGAATAATTTCAAGACTAGCCATGAAAATCCTAATATGGCATTTATTGAAGTTGCCTATTTTGCAACAAAGACGAAACCGTTTAAAATTGCTTAAACATAAATTGAAACTCTCGAAAACTAAATTATTCAAAAATCCAAGTTTCGCTGACCTAGATGGGGAATCTTTGAACAAATTGCCCAATAGAGTCGTGGGTGCTGCGCTATTAAAACCAGTTCAAAAACTATTTAGACAAAAATGCTGTGTTTTTGCTGTTTTATTTCCTTTTTTATTTTATTTTTTTTTCTTCATGAAGATATAACAGTAAAACTTGGTATAGATATTAACAGCATTCATGCAGCTTAAGTATAAAAGGAAATATCTCAATTCACATGTGTTCTTCTAGAACAAAGTTTCCCAAAGTGTGGGAGCTAGAGACAGTATTGACAAGCAACTGGGCAATAAGGAAACACTTAAAATTGGTTATCATAACAATTTTTATCAACCGTTTGTCAACCACCATGGTTTTATCAACCACATGTTGATCCGTTGATGATCGTTTGTCAACCATTGTGGTTTTATCAACCACATGTTGATCCAACGGTGGTATAATGTAAAGGTTGCTTCCTTTTCCAAGGAAATGTACATTGTAAAATGCAAGCTACAACTGATTTGTCTAAAAAAACAAGACGACAAGTCTTAACAACCTAGCGTTAGCATGTACTCGTATGTACCTATAGTTGCGCGCCTCTGTGACTTACGCGGATTCTTACAAGTTCAGCTCGCAGCAGCAGGAATATGTGTATGTTATGTCAAGTTTACTGTATAATACTGAAAAAAATGTGAGAAGTCTTAAATCACTATTAAACTGTTTAGAATATTGTGAAAATTCTAACATTATATTGCAGACAAAAAGTTTGGTAAACTCTGTTCTAAAATATTATGACCAAAGAAAAGGTAAACACTGGCGTTTTGCGAGAAGTATAAGATTAAAGTTTTAAAATGTGGAGTTTTATAGTCATGATCACCACGAAACCAGTTCGCGATTTTAAAAATGAGTTGCTTATAAAAAATATTTTATTGTAATTTGTTTTATCAAACACTGTTTATTCCACTTTATGTAACGGTATAACCCTACCTGTTTCAAAGTTTTCACCTCATCATCAGGGGAGCACAAACAATACTGAATTATGTTCGAACTGGTTCCGATATACACACTTCTAACGGTAAACATTCGGATTGGGGATTGCGGGAGGAGGAAGGCAGGAGACAACTTCAGCAAGCAGCGGCGAGATTCTAGGAATATATGTGTATACCAGATGTTCACCCCAATGCACTGACATAGATAATTCCAGAGACTCTTAATCTGTCCAATTTATTTCCGTTACAATATGTAAGAATTTGACATCATCGATAGAAACTGTAAAATTTTCCCGGTGACAATGACAAGGTGTTTTGTTAAGGCGGATTTGTGTTCACGAAATCTTTTTTTAAATGATCTTCCTGTCTTTTCTATATACCTATAGAAATTATCACAGTCAGCACATTTGATGAGGTGAAAACCTTGAAACCGGCAGGGTTTTACCATTACATAAAGTGGAATAAACAGTGTTTGATGAAACAAATTACAATGTTTTTAAACATCCACAATGTTAATACCTTAGCTATAAATATATAAAAATATGTAGATATACAAATACAAACCTATGCGAACGTTATTATGCAGATGTGGCTGCTTGGCTATCCAAGCTCTTAAACTCTCGACATCAGCAGCCAGCCTCTGAGGACTCTCTCCAAACTCCTTAGCGGCCTTCTCAGCTAGTGCCGGAGTCAGTGGTCGAATATTCATCATTTTTTAAGGTAGTAAATACACTAGAAAAAATATGATTCATAAACATTTGTAAAGCAACATATTTAATAGGAAGTTCCATAAATACCCCACGAAAAGTACTGATGATTCACGACTGTCAAAAACCGAAAACACACAAAAGTCTAAATAATGTATTCTACCCCTAAGGTCCAAAAGTTACCGACGTAAACAAATAAGAGTGTGTAAGAACAGATACTACGCTAACCACGTCGACCGCATAGTTAATAACGTCAACTATAGTTGATAGAAGACGTATTGTTTGTTTATATTCGGAAATGTTAAAGATTCAAAGTCGCGCCGTTAGCAAGTTTATTTTAAAACAAGGGAATTGTCTGGGAGAAATTAAACCACATTTACATGCTGTCTCAGGAGAATATTCTCCATAATACTTATTGTCATTTGTCAATAATTATTTTCTTTTCTATAGTAAAAAAACACAAAGCAACGGAAAAATCAATTTATTATTTTTCATCTTCTAAATGAAAATAATAACCGCTCAAACAATTTGACTTGACAATAATCGAGAAAATGCGCTGAACTATAATGTTTCATAATAACACATTCAGCATGTTTGGAATGAAATAAGCACCGAAAATTTTACCCTTACAACATCTATCGGAGAAAAACCAAACTACTTTCAACTTATTATTTTTCAATGTAATATACTACATAACCGTTTACCGGTTTCACTTAACAAGTATCCTCAAAATAGAAAAGAAATAAATGTTTAATTTATGTTTGCAAATAAATTAATTTCACCAAGAAATGTCAGTCAAAAGCTTTCATTTATTTAATAATATAATAAATCAATTCACCTCTTTATTAAGAAGAAATTATTATTTCACAATTGTTTTATTTCAGAATTGCCTGGGACAAATTAAATGACGTTTACATGGTGTCTCAGGAGAATATTCTCCATAATACTTCACAGTACGAGTATAATAAGATTAGGCTAAACAGTTTCACTTAGGCAGATAATCGATTGACTATTACCCTCATCAAGGCAGACCAGTCAAGCGCTCACTTTTAAAACAGTTTCATTAGTGCAAGATCAACTGTTCAAAGACGGAAGACTTAACTCAAAATAAATTGTAGAAAGGTGTGGACTTTTCAAAACCACAGTGCTTCAAGTTAAGCACGATCTTCAAATAAATAAGTTGAGGGCAAGATGGGTGCCAAAACTCTTGAACGCTGTACAAAGGCAACGACGTTTTTAATATTTGAATAAATTTTCAGCACTTTGCATTGGGATAGAAAAAGAAATAATTGAGTTAATTTTCACTGCGAGTCAAAGATCACTGCAGTCCAAAAAAGTCAAGGTCACAGAAGACCAAAAAAATATTATAACAACACTTTTTCAGGATTATCAAGAAATTAATTCTACTAAATGAAGATGTTTATTGATATAAACAATACAATCGAATCTTCATTATTTGTCAGAGATGCATCTACTGACAGCTTTCGAGTGCCCTAATGTGTCATCCGTATAAACCCACTATTTACATCCAAGATAATTTATTAAGATAAATGCCAAATTAACTCCAGTAAACAAGACTTTTGTCTGGTATTTTTTACCGATTAAATACTTTTTAGCAACTTTATGTTTATCAGCAACACCATATGAGACGGCTGGGTGTTTTAAGATCATAAATAAATACTTGTTCAATTAAATAATCGAAGATTAACATCTGACTGGTTTTGTTTTACGTCACCCCGATGTTTTCAAGGGTACAGTATAAAAGTAAACGAGTCATTACAAATAAAAAAATGCTTTCTCACTAAGACATCAACAGGGAAAATCGATGTTTATCGATAGCAGCTGTATATATCAGGTCCGTAAATATAAAACTGGATTTTTTTACAGAAAATACACATTTATTGTATGAAAATGGTACAAATATTTTATTCAAAGTGTTGCCCATCGCTAGCTATACATTTTTCCCATCTCTCTGGTAATTTGTGGATGCCGCGCCAAAAAAACTGTTGCTGTTTTGAGGCAAACGTTGCTCTTTTGATTCTCGAAATATATTCATTTTTCATCGCGTCACAATTCGGTGAAGAAATTATTTTCTTTTGTACCTGGCGAGCAGCATTTCGCAAGTGGTTTTTCGGTTTTCCTACTATCTTTCATTCAGTTCATGTGGAACCCATTTTACCACCTTCTTCTGTCACATTTAATTGATCCGCGAGTTGTTATTGCGTTTGAGCGTCATCCTCATCGAACAATGCTTGCAATTCGGCGTCTTCAAACTTTCTCGGTGGTCTTACACGTTCTTCGTTTCTGACGTCAAAATCGCCACTTTTGAATTTTTTAAACCACTCAAAGCACTGTGATTTGCCTAGAGCATGCTCACCGTAAGCTTCGACAGGCATTCGATGCGATTCTGAAACAGTTTTCTTCAAATGGTAACAGAAAATCAATGCTGTCGTTGTATTAAACTTGTATTGTTGTGAGTTAAAAGTCTTTGACAAATGTAAACATAAGAAAAAGGTACCAATGACGCGGTTTAACAGTCACTACATTGGCAACTAGAGCCATCTATGAGCGAATTCCGGCATACCTGATGTATATAGTATTAATTAGTCAATAAGAAAATAATTCGTAAAATCAGAATTTTTATTTTGGGGGACGTATTTTCCAGATATATGTACTCCTGCAAAATATACACACATAAACATATGATTTAATAGTAAATACATGGAAATGTAGCACTAAGGTCCAAGAGTTTTTCAGGCTGAACAAATAAGAACATGTATGGATAGGTACTACGCCCAACGCATGATCAGCGATGTTACAATTAAAATTTGAGACCTCTGCCTTCAGTTGCATGTCAAATTGAGGGCTAGGCCATATATTAGGGTTAAACAGCAATATGTGTAAAAGTGCGTGCCCTGAGAAGATAGTCAATGGGAGAGAGAATAACCAAGAAACGCATGGTTGGATCGAGTGAATGAAATCTTAAAAGAAAGAAAGATTTAAAGCCAGAGCAATCAAAGCAGGTGTATGACAAGATTTATGAATGTGGAAAAAGCGAAATATATATTGTTTGTCATGATCGGAAAGATTGGCACCCTGTCATTTCTACCTACTCTAATAGAAAAATGGTATGACGGTGCGTATGTATAAATTCCTATTTCGCGCATCCAGGATCGGGCTGCTCTCTCACAGAAGATCACACGATCGACGTGGGAGAACGGTTCAGAACTGACGTTGGAGTGGCGAGGGGATCCTCGACTGCGAGGCCCGGCAATGATGATAAATTCCTATTTCCAATTCAATTCAACCCCTTTATTGAAAAAATATTCTGCCATCTCGTTAGTTTTACTTATGTCTATTTTATGGATATGAAGATATTTCAATCTTACATTAATAATTTTATAACTGGATATGAAGATATTTCAATCTTATACTAATACTTTTATAACTGGATATGAAGATATTTCAATCTTATACTAATACTTTTATAACTGGATATGAAGATATTTCAATCTTACATTAATAATTTTATAACTAGATATGAAGATATTTCAATCTTATACTAATGCTTTTATAACTGGATATGGAGATATTTTAATCGTACATTTGATTACCAATTCGATTACCAATGCACTTGGATAATAAATGGCCCATTTAAAAGTTACACCAGACGTAGGTGGACATAAAACTTTATTTGAAAATGTAAATTCATAAAATATCAATATAAAAAAAAGGAAAATAACCTCTTGCAACACCAGCCTTTACTTTTAAAATGCATTTTGCAATGTCAATTAGATACTAAATGTCAAGTGGTTTTTGATAAAAACTGCATTTATTCAAATAAATATAAACATTAAGCAGATGATGCCACTGTAAAATTGAAAAATATTTTTTTTTCAATGATTCAGTTAGTTAAAAAATATTTTTCTTAAATTGGCAAATTTTCCTTTTTTTAATAAACTATAAATGAAACCCACTCTATAAATTTATATAACGATTATGAAATTATTTACAAATTTATACATTTTTCGAAGTTATATTATAGGTAAAGCAAAAAGAAATGTCAATTTTCATGTTGCGTCACGTTGAAACCAGTTTGCCACCAGCTACCTTTAGTTTAACACGTCGCGGTTGATATCGTTTTGAAGCTCTATTAATATCCTTTCTGTTTTGATATTCTTTTTTGGTTTTGGTCCATAGTACAAAAATGCAAAAGCCTGAGATTGAAGATACACATTTGCGGTATTTTATGCTGTTTTTATTTACCTGATTCGTCGAAAGCCATTGTTTTTTTCTCCTCGGATTGGTGTAGATGATCCACTTCTCATATCGAGTAACAATTTTTTTTAAGAAACGGATCAGTTTCATATCTGGAGAGTAAAGATGAACACATTGTTATTCGTTGTTTCATGGCCGTTGGAGAAAGTTTGTGCGGCACCCAAATTCCTTGTCTATTTTTTTCCCCGAGCCTTTTCAAATGGTATTTCGATGTTGACCATGGACAACCGATAACTTGTGACAATTCCTTGATGGTTTTACGCGGATCGGACTCCACTAATGAGTTTGAAGTGTAATCATCGATTTTAAGAGGTGTTCCTGATTTTGGTTTGTTCTTTAATTCCCTATCACTACTTTTAAACTTTTGAAACCATCTATGGCACTTTCGAGGATTCAAGATGTCTCCATAATTATCGCAGATGGTCTGGGTAGCTTCTTTTGACTTCAATCCTTTATCGAATAAAAACAGCATAAAATACCATAAATGTGTCTCTTCAATCTCTGGTTTTTTCATTTTTGTACCATGGATCAATGTCAAAAAAGATAATAATAGAGCTATATCAAAACAGAAAGGATATTAATAGAGCTTCAAAACGATACCAACCGCGACGTGTTAACCCAACGGTAGCCGGTGGCAAACTAGTTTCAACGTGACGCAAAATGAAAATTGACATTTCTTTTCGCTTTACTTTTATATACATACATACTGTTTCCATACTTGTGCAGTCAAAGAGGACAGAGCGCCAGACTTATCTCGTATCTCGACATATATATTTTGCTTCTTCTATATCCATACTCCTTCTCATATAACTCCTACAATTTCTCTTCTTCCATATATTTCCTTTTTCAAAATATAATTTACTTCATACAATAACAGTTTTTTGACTTTCTTCTATTTTGCTATAGCTAATTATTTGGCATAAAACATCGCCGGCGCATGAAAACAAATTTTCTAGGAGATTTCAAAAAAGTGATATCTAAATATGTGCACGGATTGTTTTTTTTTTATTGCTTAATTATTTTTAAGAAAATTAATTGATTTTTTTATTGGCTATATTTATTTAGTAATAATAATATATATAAAAATGGCATTCCAAATATCGAATTTATTAAATTTTGGGAATAGATATGTGTTTGAAACCAAACGTCAAAAATATAAATAAGTCTCCATTTTATTAAAGAAAAATAATAATAAAAGGATAATTTACTCTTACTCGAGATTCGAATCCACTATTATTGACAGATTAAAAATATAACAAATTGAGTGTAAGGATACGAAGATGGTTACTGCGGTCATTATATTAGGAGCTTCCCCGCATCTGCATATGATTGAAAAACCATATTTGATAAGAAAATTGTAGAAAACTTACCAAGGAAAGACTTTACTATAAAGAAACCTTTGTAGATTCTAATATTTGGAATTTATTTTTATCAAACACTGTTTATTCCACTTTTTTATGACGGTATAACCCTACCGGTTTCAAGGCTTTCACCTCATCTTCAGTGGAGCGCAAACAAGACTAAATGCTGTTCGAACTGGCACCGATATACACGCTTCAACGGTTTGGGGCTGGTGAGGGGAGGAGGGAAGAAAGGCACGGGACAATTTCGGCCAAGAGCGGAGAGATTTTGGGTAAATAACTGTTAAACAGATGTTCCGATCGGTGTACTGATTTAGAAATTTCTAGGGCCTCTAATCTGTCCAATTTATTTCCCTTCCCCCTTGGCAGAAAAAAATGTCTGTGTCATTCGAGGGGAGTAGCACAACGTGGGGTTCGATCTGGCGACCTTCCGCGCTGAAGTCCAGTGCGTTACCGCGCGGCCATACCCCTCATAAATGTTGCATGGCCGCGCGGTAACGCACCTTATATTGAGAAGACGCAAATGATATAGTATCCGACCTTTTGTGAAGTTCTATTTTTTATGAATAATGCGGTAGCAAAATTAACACGCTAAAATGACCAAAAAAATAAAACAATTTGGTTAAAAGTTTTACGAACCCTTATTTTGAGAAGATGCAAATGATATGGTATCCGACCTTTTATGAAGGCCTACTTTTTACGAATAACGCGTTAACAAAATTAACACGCTAAACTGACAAAAAAATCAAACCATTTGCATAAAAAAGGTTTAGTAGATAGGCAAATTTTAGTATACGAACTATTCGAGGTACAGGACCAGATCTGTTTCGAATGACAATAAGTAGACATTTTCTTTTTATCACGGGCTGCCCTTTTGAATAGGGCCGTGGATATTGACATCTCAAGCATTTCAGAAAATATATTTAAAGAAAGTAAATTGAGCGTTCTTAAAAATAGTTGTTAGTTATTTCGACTTATTTTTATATAGTTTCTTAATAACGATTTTTGAAGGTGAGGAGTAAGAGAAAAGACCTGTATGAGAAGATGAACGGATGTGGAGGAGACGAAGAAAGTGTGTTATGATAGAAAAGTTTAATGCCCTATCCCCTCGGCCTCTCACAACAGGGAAACAGCATGATGGTATGTATGTATTGTATATAAGACGATGATGTCCACAATGTATTTAGTTGCCCGAAAATAAATGTATCTTTAGGTAAAATTAGGTAAAAAACTTTTTTATATTTTTTACATTATTTGCTCGTGGGCAGTGATATTCAATATTTTCAGCATCTCTGTATTTCAATCTCTCTGACGTAGAACGCGTATTATTCTCTATCAAGCCTTAATTTGGTCGTCATCAGTGATAATTGGCCTTCCAGAGCTGGCCTCAACTTAGACTGTCGTATCACCATAACAGAGTTTTCAAACCATATTTGACACACACGATCGCTTACTGCATCATCGGACATTTATTTACTTTTTATTAGTCAACATTTTTTTCTTTTTCTGTCGTAAAAAAAACATCAAGCACCGGAAAAATCATCTTGTTTTCCATCTTCAAAATGAAACCAAAGAACCGCTCAAGCAATTTGACTTGACGATAATCGAGAAAAGTCGCTGAAATATAACGTTTCCTAGTAACATATTCAGCATGTTTGGAATGATATGGCTCTGAATGCTGGACGATGTATAACTCTTACTCTAGGCCACTAGAGACTGCTGAAATGCGCATGCTAAGATGGTCAGCTGGTGTGTCCCTAAGAGACAAAATAAAAAGTTCACGCATTCGTGGAAGCCTAGGTGTTACAGACATCAACAGTAAGATGGAGAAGAGGCAATTGAGATGGTGTGGGCACGTTGGACGCAGAGCACCCTATCATATTGTGAACCATGCAATATCCATGGATCTTCCTCAAATAACAGCCAAAGGAATACCAAATAATTCGTTGATGGTGCAAAAAGATAACCTGATGCAGAGGCACGGCCTGGTGGACGTAGTCCGGGAGAGAAGAGCATACAACCTGAGGATGAGGAGAGCTGACCCCAACAGTCTTCGCAGACAGTGAGTTGGGATGGAGCCAGGGAGAAGAAGCATGTTTGGAATGAAATAAGCACCGAAAATTTTACCCTAACAACATCTATCGGAAAAAAACCAACCTACTTTCCACTTATTATGTTTCAATGTAACATAATATATCATACTACATAGCCGTTGTCATAAATTTATGATGTAATATTTCATTTACCGGTTTCTCTCAACAAGTATCCTCAAAATAGAAAAGAAATAAATGTTTAATTTATTTTTGCAAAAAAATTAATTAAGTACACCATGAAATATCAGTCAAAAGCTTTAATTTATTTAACAACATAATAAATAAACTTACCTCTTTATCAAGAAGAAACTATTATTTCACTAATTTTATTTCATTTAAGATGAAATAAACATTATCAGGCGAGTTAAAAATAAAGATATACTATATATTGAACACTGATATTTCTAGTTGATAAAGTTGTCAAAAAATACCCGACCGTACCAATCTGAGCCTTTAGCAAAATGACAGTCAAGATGCAAATCTTAATTAAATTATCAATTGGACTTCTTTTCAATCTTGAGTGAAACCCGGCCTATTAAATAAGGATTATTTTACATTTTATTCTAAGTTTTTCCATAGTCTTTTCCATCTTTGATATATTAAATTTGACTGTGGTCAACACTACTCTTTTTACACATGTTCTACAATTTACTAAACAAATATAAAATTATATTTTTTTAATAAGCATAATACCATCACAAATTACTCAAATACAAGTGTAATAATAATACGTAGTAAGTTCCAAAAATTACTTACACAAGGATATAAAAAAAAGGAATGAAGGATTTTTTTAAATTTTTCAATATAGTCTGCCTCTAGTTTAATATTTTTTTTTTAGAACGGTGAATATTTTTTTCAATACCATTGAAAAAATATTCAGAATGTTTATTCTCAAAATGGTGTAACGCTGCGGATATAACTTCGTTACATTTTTCCCACGCAAATCGAAATTCATCTTCTTCTTCTTCATCTTATTTTAGGCATGTTGACCTGTTATGATCCTGCATCACTGTTTGCCTCTTGTGACGACGACTGTCAGCTGTCTTTCCATATTTTGGGAGGTCGTCCTGGAGGTCTGCTTGCTTAGGGGATACTGTCCCTGGCCATTCTTACGGCTCTTGGTTCCACCATTCTGGATACGTGTTCGTTCCAGAACCTTGTTCTCTGTCGTCTCCACCTGACAATATCTTCAATTTCGCACGTCCTTTGGATTTCTGTGTTTCGTACTCTATCACGAAGGGTTTTGCCAGCGATACTCCTGAGTACTTTCATTTCGCTGGATCGAAGGAGATTTTCTGTTCTGACAGTGTCGGCTCTGGACTCTATGATGTATGTCATTATGGGACGGACACAGGTCTTGTATATCCTCACCTTGCTTTGGATGTTCATATGCTTGTTTTTCCAGATAATGTTCTTTAAATATCCGGAAATAGCTGGAAATCGAAATTCAGTTTAAAAATAATAATCACTAGTGGCCAAGTTGGAACTATAGGATGGGTGATTAAATTTTTGGATACCACAGTGTTAAATTACGGCAACAGAACCTTTGCAGCAAGAAGAGTATTCACTTGCGCTTTTTCGTACAATAAGCTCACGCTTCGTAACAGCTTTCTTTTGCCTTTTTATGGCATGTTACAATGACGCATAAAACTCGCCAGTAACCGTATTGAAGTTAATAAAAAAAAATCCCCGACACTCCCAAAAAAATAAAGGCATAATATATATTATTTATAGTTAAGGCATTAACACTGCGGAGGTTTAAATACTGTAATTTGTTTTATCAAACACTGTTTATTCCACTTTTGTAACGGTATAACCCTACGGGTTTCAAGGCTTTCACCTCATCGTCAGGAAAGCACAAACAAGATTGAATTCTGTTCGAAATTGTACCAACATACACACTTCTAACGGTAAACATTCGGGTTGGGGACTCTTGCACTAATGCAACTGTTTCTAAAGTGACTGCTTCTGCTGGTCTACCTTGACGAGGGGCATTTGCTATCGATTATCTGCTTAAGTATAATAGAACTATTTAGCTCAATACTTCACTGTGTAATATGACGGAAAAGGTTCTCCGTTGACAGCATCTAAAAGTCACAAATATCTTCTGAGCGTTTCCCTCCTTTTATTCAATTTTTAATATTTCAGAATATAACGAAACAACACGTCTTCTTTTGGCTCTAGTTGGCATACTGGTAAAGGTGGAGATATCATTTTTTAACTGTAACGTTGCGTGAACATGAGGTGAGCGTGATATTTGTCCACACGCGCTCTTACTTGTGCAGACTGGAAACTTTTTGACCTTAATGGTACATCATATATCTTCAAAATGTCCATCGACTTGTCTATCACTAATTCACGTTACGTTCAAATAGAGAAGTAATTTAAACTTTTTCAGTTCGCAGCTTTTTTCAAGTGTAATTTTACAGTAAACTGTACATGATGTTAGATTCTGGATCCCGCTACCGTTGACATGCATTAAAAACTAAATAAAAAAACATTGCAATATTCCTTCATTTACGTTACATGATTTTCTACCAAACCTTTTTATGTTAGTGTTTTTTTATTCTTGACACATGTTGTTTTATTTTGATATTTAACCGTTTTTTTTTTCTTTGCATTAATAATATAAATCCCCCACCTTTCGCAATGAATGTTGAAAAACAAATGTATTATTGACTGTAAGGGATTGCCGCTTGGCAACAAATATTTTTAGAGAAATTTTGTTGTAACAAGAATAGCTTGCCCAATTGGTCTTCGAGTGTTGTTTCCTCTCCACGTGTGGTTGTATTACCAACACTTTTGATTACGAACAGTGAGTTGCGTGCCTACTCCATTGGTTCATTTCCCGATTTTTTTATTAATGAGATTAAAGACAAAATTGTCTCGCGGCCTCGCTCTTCAATTCCGGAATAATGAAGGGTATGATTGAACGAACCGATCCAACGTCCAACGGGTGGACATACATGAAGTTAACGAGAGCCACATTCTGGATTTTCATATATATAAAGAGCTACACCATAGTCACGTTCTCACGTAATATTAAATACACAAATTCAAATTTATTACATATTCTACACAAATCTTAATTGCTATATAAAGTATAAGAAATACACATATAAGAAAATATAAAAATAGCGCAGAATGCGGTTTGCGTGATTTGCGCACATAAAGAGGCAGAAGATGCACGCGTACCCTACACATTGAAATCACAGCACACACGTATACACCAATACTTGCGTCTTTGACAGTTGCATTCATACATGTGCATCTTGTCACTTACAACATTTAGAAAGGAAAATTGCGAAAATGCAAGTATAATGGGTAAAGAAAGTATCTATATTTTTATAAGAAACATTGGGAGCCGCACTTAACGTATATACTATAGCTACGCCATTGAGGTCGTTAACCGCAACACAATAATTCTTCAACAATTGAAAAACAATTCAAGAAATACGACTATTTAATATATTTATTCTGAGGATGTTTAGGCAGTTATTCTGCAAGGACAGAAAATCCAGCGATAATAAATAAAATTAACATTTTCTACTAATTAACCCATTCCACTGGATCTCGTCCTCATTGGCGAGTTACACAATAATTACAAAAACGACATGTCATCACTAAAAAGTAAACCAAAACTTTGTCTTTAAATGACTTACAAATTAAAAAACTATACTTTTTGAGTTTATGTTCGGTACAGCTATACCTTGCTTTACGGAAGAGATGCGTTCCTGAAATGTTGTCCGTCAACTGAAATTCCGTATATCGAATTATTTTGTTCCATTTAAATATTAAATGTGCTTGATGTGATCTATGAAGATAAAAAATGTATGAAATATTTGAGAAACGTCTAGAGTATATTCTGAAATATGTAGAACATAGAAAATGTATATGAATGAAACATAAATATAAAGAATTACGTAATTTATAATGAAGAATTAAACGATTCCATACTTGTCGATTTGGAAGTAGGAACTGGGCAGAAATATCCATCCAATGTTTGCTGCTTTGCAAATTTTCTCTTTTCCTCTAAACTGCTTATAATAATGTACGAGTATAATGTCGTTAATCTTTTGAGCTTCTCTCTACATCAGTATTATTTTCAATTAGGAGTTTAACATCCTTTTCAAAATGTGAAAAAACGTCCACTGATTTCATCAGTGTTAATGTCGTGGAATCATTACTATATATTGTCTTCCGTGTCATTCAATCTTAGTCCATTTTAAGGAAATTGTCATTTGAAATCCAATTTTAAAATGTTCTGCAAATCAATTTTTTTCCGTAAACCGACTTTGTTTTTTCAATTCCGTTAAAAGAGGATCTGTAAAGTGAGGTGTAGGTATGTGTATATAGTTTACAATTCCGTTAAAAGAGGATCTGTAAAGTGAGGTATATGTATATGTAGTTTTCAATTCCGTTAAAAGAGGATCTGTAAAGTGAGGTGTAGGTATGTGTATATAGTTTACAATTCCGTTAAAAGAGGATCTGTACAGTGAGGTATATGTATATGTAGTTTTCAATTCCGTTAAAAGAGGATCTGTAAAGTTAGGTATATGTGTTAGAGGATCTGTAAAGTGAGGTATAGATATATAGTAGGTGTACGTAGTTTTCGAGAACTTTTATTAAAATACATTAATATTTTGAAGTGCTTTATTTTGATTTTTGTAATAAAATCTCGTCTTCATGATAAATATTAAATAAGATCTAACCTACATTTGACTTATTTTGAGATATTTGCAGAAATAACATCACTGTGTATAAGCTTGTATCGAACGAATTTTGTTTAAGTTAAAATTTAACCAAGAAATATGTATTTTATTGATATAAAATTATGAAAAAAATACTTCTATCTTATAAGTATGTGCAAAAGTACATACCTACTTGTATAAAATAGAGGTGTGTTTACAACATGTATATTAGATTTTTTTTCTTCTTTTCTGATCTGGAAAAGGACAGACCAGTTTGAATATGGTGACTGATCTGTCCCAAACAATGTTTTTATATATTTTTTTCATGTTTAATAGCTTACTTCAATAAAATAAATACTTAAAATTAGTGCTCAAAGTAAAACATCCAATAATCTCCATGTCACGCTTTCCATTCACAAAGACATTTAGTCATTCCAATATTTATAGTTTTTCTATATTTATATAATTTATATTTTAAGTTTTAAGTAGAATACCTCCCTTAAGTTAATAAGTTTCCAATTTACTTGACTTGTGTGTTTTCTTTATTTATATAACGCAACGAGGCGTAAGACAGGGTTGTATCCTGTCTCCATTGTTATTCAATTTATATTCTGACCATGTCTTTAAAAGATCCCTCAGCAGCACCGATAAAGGTTTGAAGATTAATGGCGTTATGATAAACAATATCAGATATGCGGATGACACCGTTTTACTAGCCGAAAGCGTCAATGATCTCCAGGACCTTCTTAATCTTGTTGACGAGTCCGGTGAAAGAGTGGGTCTTACAATAAATGTCAGTAAAACCAAGTGGATGACATTCGGGCGGTTGGATTACAGTGGGTCAGTGTTGCGTTTGAACGGCCGTAGCGTCGAAAGGGTGGAGAAATTCAGATACCTCGGCAACATACTCACGCAGTCTCTCGACCCGGATGTGGAAATCAGGTGCAGAATTGAGGCAGCAAGAACTGCATTTAATAAAATGAAGTCGCTCTTCTGTGATGACAACTTAAATTTGAAACTCCGTCAGAGGATGATTAGATGCTATGTGTGGTCTGTTTTATTGTACGGTTGTGAAACATGGACCTTGAAAGTCCAGGCAATGAACAGACTGGAAGCATTTGAAATGTGGTTGCATCGTCGAATGCTCAAAATTCCCTGGACAGATATGGTGACAAATACCGAAGTCCTGAGGCGAGCTAGAGCTGACAGGGAGTTGTTGTCCACTATAAAAGTTAGAAAGATTTCATATCTGGGTCACGTGCTGCGTGGAGAGAAGTACCACTTGCTCCAGCTTATATTGAAGGGGAAAGTCGAGGGACACCGGGGGCCCGGAAGAAGACAGATGTCCTGGCTGCGGAATGTGAGGGAGTGGACCGGCATCCGGAGTGCAGAGGAACTGTTCCGGGCGGCTCAGGACCGAGACGGATTCGCCGAAGTGATCGCCAACGTTGGGGGGACCCGACAGGGCACTTAGAAGAAGAAGAAGATATAACGCAAAAGACAATTGTGTTGTAAAGAAATAAATAAATTTGAAAGTTAATTATCAAAACAAAAGTACTTCCGAAAGGCTGTCTTGATGACTTCTTGAAAAGGTTAAATCACCTTCCGAAAGCCTCCGACGGCAGCTCCACAAACCTGATGTTCTAAAACAAATAGATAAAGCCCAGATCCAATCTCTAGTTTTCCAAGTTATGAAATGTATTCTTAACCTGTTTTGTGTGCGTAGCGTGTTTCCACAGGAACAAAGTGCATTAAGTATAATATTAATTTGTAATATTTACAATTTAAGAAACTATTTGTCATTAAAGGAAGAAAATAATAATGTTTTCCTCTTGAAACTATTTTCTCTCAATAAAATACATCGTTCAATATAATTTAAAACATAAAAAAAACAATTACTAATATAGTGCCCTTTCTCAACACATTGTCACTTGTATGTTCTTTGTATCTCTCTCTCCCTGGCTCCATCCCAACTCATTGTCTGCGAAGACTGTTGGGATCAGCTCTCCTCGTCCTCAGGTTGTATGCTCTTCTGTCCCGGACTACGTCCCCCAGGCCGTGCCTCTGCATCAGGTTATCTCTTTGCACCACCCATGAATTCCTTGGTCTTCCTCTGGTTGTTATTCGAGGAAGATCCATGGAGATTGCCTGGTTCACAATGTGATCGGGTGCTCTGCGTCCAACGTGCCCATACCATCTCAATCGCCTCTCCTCCATCTTGCTGTTGATGTCTGTAACACCCAGGCTTCCACGAATGTGTGAGCTTCTTATTTTGTCTCTTAGGGACACACCAGCTGACCATCTTAGCATGCGCATTTCAGCAGTTTCTAGTTGCCTAGAGTAAGAGGTATACATCGTCCAGCATTCGGAGCCATAGAGGAGTGCGGGTCTGACAATTGTTTGGTATACTTTTCCTTTTAACTTTACTGGCATTTTCGGATCACATAGAACTCCTGTCATTGATCTAAACTTCATCCATCCCACACTAATTATATGTGTTACATCTGCTGCACATCCTCCATCGCTATGGATGAGTGACCCAAGATACTTAAAGGAGTCACAATTTGGTAATGTTTCTCCATCCATTTGCATTACGGGAGTGACAGCATTTGTGTTCTCGAATGGTAGGTACAGATACTCTGTTTTCTTTCTGCTCAGTCTCAATCCATTGTCCTCCAAGATTCTTCTCCATCTTTCCAGACTATTTGCAGGTCACTTGTATGTTCTTTGTATCTGTGGCAACTATGTACAAACCGACTATAGAACAATAAATTAACACAAAAAATCTTCTACAAAAACACGTCTTAAATTAACGAAGTAACTAAATATTTTTTTGTTGTTGAATTACAAAATAAACCTTAAGAAGTATACCATAAAACAGTGCTCTTTAGGAACCGTATTCAAATGCGATCATACGGCATGTCTTTAGATAATTTAAAGTCTTCCGACCTGGTTGTGGGCTGGATTCCCGTTATAGTTTGGAAATTCTAGGATGAGTCCTGTGACAGCTCACAAATTTGCCCCAATACAACCTTATGTAATGTATTTACCTAAATAACTTGCTATTTATATTAAAGTTTATAAAATAATTAAAGTTACTGAACATCGTTACAAGGTTGTATTGGGGCAAATTTGTGAGCTGTCACAGGACTCATCCTAGAATTTCCGAACTATAGTAACCGATTTTTTTTTAAATATTAGACTGTTTTCACTTTAGAACTGTGTTAGATATATCTGGTTTGTTCTAAGAAACTCGCACATGGCTTTAAATCACACAGATAGTACTGTAACAACGAAAGCGTAATATAATTCGTAAGTTCGGATACGACTTTATTGGATGCAGCCATTAAATTAAGTATTTATTTCTCTGGATGTTGATATGATTAGATAAACATATTTGGTAAGAAAACCACAGATAATTTACCAAGGGAAGCCGAACTACAAAGCAGTCTTTGTAGATCTTCCGATATATGATAGTAGTACGAGTACATTCGGCTTTAAAAACCTTCCTTTTCATTTAGGCCCGTTGGCCTGTTATGGTCCTGCATCATCGTTTCCCTCTTGTGACGTCGACTGCCAGCTATCTTTCCATCTTTTGAGAGGTCTTCCTTGAGGTCTGCTTACTCGGGGGATACTGTCCCTGGCCATTCTTACGGCTCTTGGCTCCGCCATTCTGGATACATGTTCGTTCCAGAACCTTCTTCTCTGTCGTGCCCATCTGACAATATCTTCAAATTCGCACATCATTCGGATTTCTGTGTTTCGTACTCTATCACGAAGGGTTTTGCCAGCGATACACCTGAGTACCTTCATTTCGCTGGTTCGAAGGAGATTTTTGGTTCTGACAGTGTCGGCTATAAAAACCTATCTCCAAAAATGTCCCTGATCGTGTCACTTCTATTACAAATCTACAAAGTTTTTTTTTTCGTTACTTATTTTCACATAGTATTTTAGAAAAATCTGAAATTTCAACATAATTCAAGGTTTAACTTTTAATTTACATATGAATTCAGAGCAAATCTATTATAACCCAAGTACATGGCCATTGCTACGAATCCGATACATCATCATAAAAAACGTATAAAGTGATTTGATCTTGAAAACCGGTTTTGGAGATGATCGTCTTTTCAATTTCTTTTTACAAAATACACCTTTGAACCCACGGTATTAAACTTGTATAAACAAGTGAACGGTAGATTTTCAACCTGGATACAAAATATATTTGAAACGACTATTTAAATGAAAAACATTTTGATTTCAACTACTAATATGAATGTAAAAATGATGCAAGGTAGATATTTGAAAAACCTCACAAAATAAATGTTAACATGAATTGTTATATCATTAAGGCTCGTTTTGTTTTTACATTCCTTCATTCGTTTGATAACCCTTCAACATATCAGAATTGGCGATTTGGACATATTGAACATTTTCATGGCTGGGAGATAACATTCTCTTCGACCCCATTGATCAAGTCTTCGGCTTAGTAAGCGTACGCATGAACTCTAACAGATTTGCACACTTTGTTTTTTTTTCGATTTCTATCGGAAATCCAACCTAATACCCCCTGGCGGAAGTCTAGCATCTTACAAACTAGAATATGAGGGCATCCTATCTATGAAATACGTAACTATATTTAGCATCATAAAAGGTTGTAAAATTATATTTTTGAATAAATTGCCATATGGCAATAAATTCACTAGTCTGTATTTAACATAGTATAATATTGTATAATATTTTCAACATACAACAACACATAGGAAATTTTACATATAAGGCCGAAAGTGTTGCCATCACACATCGAAAGATCTACTAAGATTTTTTTATACTTGGTTTTCTTACTAAAAATGTTTTTATAAACATGTTGATGCTAGGAAATACCCAATCTAATGGCTGCACCCGCCACCTTCTTATCCCTGACCTCGACATTTTTTGATGATATTTTTCATTTTTCAATAATAGTGGGTTCGATTCCCTTTAGGGTGAGTCCTGTCTTTAAACGGACTATATAAATGGTTATTTTATTATTATTACTAGCTGGAAAACTCGTCCAAAGAAGTGCGAAAATAGTAACTAAATACTTGTCAATTTTTATACTTACATAGGAGACAATCTGGAGCATAAATATTTAAACGTGGCATATATTTATTTATATACTTACAATTGTTTTGGTGAAAATAGAAACGGATTCTTCCAGTAATTTATTTGATTGGGTCCATGATCATTTATTATGTAATTTTTTATTAAAGGCAATACATTCACGTGTAATTTTAAACTTGAGTGACGGGATACCGATCGGTGGGACAGGACGACGTTTTCATCGAAGTTTTGAATATCTTTTTTTTTCATATCGGGTGGTTGATTTTTAGTTTTTAAAGAGGCCCATCTATATCTCTTCAACTGGATGGTGGTATTTTTAAAGCAAGAAGAAGTTATCTGGTGCGACGGGCAAGGATTTTCGAAGTTGTTGTGAAGAGGTTGTTTTCCGAAAGGTCTCGCCGTTATCCTACAGAAATTCTCTCTATATTGGAAGAAAACTCCGAACATGGCGATATGGATTGTAATTTATTTTTATTAAACACTGTTTATTCCACTTTTTTGTGACGGTATAACCCTACCGGTTTC
Source organism: Odontocerum albicorne (assembly GCA_949825065.1). Lineage (NCBI taxonomy): Eukaryota > Metazoa > Arthropoda > Insecta > Trichoptera > Odontoceridae > Odontocerum > Odontocerum albicorne. The sequence goes on from OX463841.1 coordinate 47,064,223, forward strand.
AAGGCTTTCACCTCATCTTCAGGGGAACGCAAACAAGACTAGAAACCGGTAGGGTTATACCGTCACAAAAAAAGTGGAATAAACAGTGTGTGATAAAAATAAATTACAATGTCTTTAAACATCCACAACGTTAATGCCTTAACTATAAACAACAGCAATATGGATTATATTTCCATTCCAAAAATTGTTATGAAAAATATTATATACTCGTATATTAAACCAAACAAGTATTTAGCCAAGGTATGGCTGAATACTGTTGCAGGTAGATATTATCGAGAGGAGGGAAAGATGCGGACACAGCGAAGTCACATGACACGCATGGCAACTGATCAAATGTTCACCATCCTTAGAGTTAAAACATATATTGCCCAAAGGCAATATACCTATTTGGTTCCCATGGCATACAGTAGGGTGCAGAATTCAATAAAGGAAAATGAGGGGGAAAATTCAACAGTCGATCGGAGCGTGGTTGTTGTGACAGGAGTTTGAGTACTTGGGCTTGAACGAGGAATGGCTTGTAGTAAGGGTTTGTGTGAACTTTTGAGTGTGGTGTTTTTTTTTGTGATTGTGTGCGGTATATTGTGGGATGAACGTTTTAGTATGTCTGGAGTGATGAAGTATGAGGGGTTTGATTCACATGATATATACATGTTTAATTGAGTGTCACTGTTTGTCAGGTTGATGAGAATATGCAACGGGGTTTTATATAATCAAAAATCGGAAAGAAATATCGATATATTTTTTCATGCTATATGTCCTCAGTGAGATACAGGCAAAAACCTAGTTTACTGGGGACACGACAAATGAAAGGCAATAAACCCAGATCCATTAAAATTGTGTGTCCAAATTAAATTATCTGTGGTTTTTTCGCAAATTTTGTATAATTTCTTGCCAGGTGTAAATAAAATAAAATAAAATAAAAAATAAATATAAAATATATTAACTTTATCTAACGTCTCCTTGAAACTTGTTAATTGTAATTATTATTTAATAAATAATAATTTATATCCTAAAAATATAATTATTTCCATCATACGAAACGCAAACTACTTTACATTATCTCAGTTTTATCAAAAAGGGTTAAATTGCATTTATTCTCATGTAATACTTTCCATGTTGTTTTGTTGAAATACATTTTTGTAGTAAATAATATCATCAAAGGAAGAAAAAGCAAAGATATGGAGTTAAATTTTAATTCATTCGTTTTTATTGAATTCATTTTTAAAGCGAAATGATTATTCTATCATCCCATAATAATAATTTCCTTATTAAGACAAAATAAATAAAATGAAAGATATTATTAATAAATTTAACAATAATTGAAGGACTTGGGAGAATTCATTTTTATGTTGCACAAATATTTTATGGAAAATATTCACTTCAACACATATTTTATAGTATATGTGACTTTGTTGATAAGATCATCGTAATCAACACGGAGGTTACGGGTTTGAAACCCGTTGGTGCAATTTTTTAAAACACGGTGTTTTTTTTTCAGTTAATGCTTCTTGATCAGCTTTCTGGTTGATTGGAAGAGATTGTCACGTGGCAATTAATCTGTCAGGTTTAACTGTCTGCAATGAATACATAATTGAATCCTCAAATGGATTTTGGATTCATTTCTTCATTATCCATTTTTTCTCGATCGGAATGATCAATAATCTTGCAATGTTTAATTTTACTTCGGATGGATAGTGAAGAAATGTTGGATTCATTTCTTCATTATCCATTTTTTATCGATCAGAATGATCAATAATCTTGCAACGTTTAATTTTACTTCGGATGGATAATGAAGAAATGTTGGATTCATTTCTTCATTATCCATTTTTTATCGATCGGAATGATCAATAATCTTGCAACGTTTAATTTTACTTCGGATGGATAATGAAGAAATGTTGGATTCATTTCTTCATTATCCATTTTTTATCGATCGGAATGATCAATAATCTTGCAACGTTTAATTTTACTTCTTTGATTATATCGTCTTCAAATTCGCGGTGGTGGTTCCAATATGTTGGAAATTATAACCCGGAGACATTGTTGTCTCATTTCCTATGGGAATAAAACTACTGGAGTATGCACGTCAATTAACCACCGTCAATCGATTCCGTGCAATTAGATTACGAGACACGCTTATAGCCAGACCGGAACCTTTTTATCGAAAATCAACACCATAACTGGCTGATGATTCGAGGCATTTGTCACTATGTGTGTGCTTACAGTTTTGTTCCCCTAAGCCCTTCAATTGATCACATTCAAAAACTTTATCATAAAAATAATAAATAATTAGTCTAATTCCAGCTTTCTGAAGGTCCCTTCCACTCCATATAGGCTTGGATCAAGCAAATCACTTTTACTCGGGATCTTGGTTTCGTCAGCCCTATATTGCATGTCTTCTATTAAATAATCTCTGTAACTGTTCACCTTGTTCTTCCAGATATCTGCAAAATAAGAAAGCTCTCAGAAATCTACAATAACATTATATTTCAATTGTACAAGTCTATGTGTGTATATATTCTAAAATACATTTAAATTAATCTATTCGTTCGGTATCTTAGACATATCCGAATTGATTATTCGTGCATACTAAGGAGAGTGGACATAAGCCAACATTGATCGAACCTTGGCAATTCTACCACATATTAAGATTCAATAACATTCAGTTGTACAAGTGTGCGTGTGTATATATTCTAAAATACATTTAAATTAATCTATTCGTTTGGTATCTTCGACATATCCGAATTGGTTATTCGTGCATACTAAGGAGAGTGGACAAGAGCCAACATTGATCAAACCTTGGTAATTCTACCACATATTAAGATTCAATAACATTCAGTTGTACAACCTATGTGTGTATATACTATATCCTAAAATACATTAAAATTAATCAACATTGATCAAACCTTGGCAATTCTACCACATATTAAGATTCAATAACATTCAGTTGTACAACCTATGTGTGTATATACTATATCCTAAAATACATTAAAATTAATCTATTCGTTTGGTATCTTCAACATATCCGAATTGGTAATTCGTGCATATTAAGGAGAGTGGACAAGAGTCAACATTGATCAAACCTTGGCAATTCTAACACATATTAAGATTCAATAACATTCAGTTGTACAATCTATGTGTGTATATATCCTAAGATACATTTAAATTAATCTATTCGTTTGGTATCTTCAATATATCTGAATTAGATATTCGTGCATACTAAGGAGAGTGGACAAGAGTCAACATTGATCAAGCCTTGGCAATTCTACCACATATTAAGATTCAATAACATTCAGTTGTACAACTTATGTGTGTATATATTCTAAATTACATTTAAATTAATCTATTCGTTTGATATCTTCGACATATCCGAATTGGTTATTCGTGCATACTAAGGAGAGTGGACAAGAGTCAACATTAATCAAGCCTTGGCAATTCTACCACATATTAAGATTCAATAACATTCAGTTGTACAATTTATGTGTGTATATATTCTAAATTACATTTAAACCAATCTATTCGTTTGATATCTTCGACATATCCGAATTGGTTATTCGTGCATACTAAGGAGAGTGGACAAGAGTCATCATTGATCAAATCTTGGCAATTCTACCACATATTAAGATTCAATACCATTCAGTTGTACAATTTATGTGTGTATATATTCTAAATTACATTTAAATTAATCTATTCGTTTGATATCTTCGACATATCCGAATTGGTTATTCGTGCATACTAAGGAGAGTGGACAAGAGTCAACATTGATCAAACCTTGGCAATTCTACCATATATTAAGATTCAATAACATTCAGTTGTACAACCTATGTGTGTATATACTTTATCCTAAAATACATTAAAATTAATCTATTCGTTTGGTATCTTCAACATATCCGAATTGGTAATTCGTGCATATTAAGGAGAGTGGACAAGAGTCAACATTGATCAAACCTTGGCAATTCTAACACATATTAAGATTCAATAACATTCAGTTGTACAATATATGTATGTATATATCCTAAGATACATTTAAATTAATCTATTCGTTTGGTATCTTCGACATATCCGAATTGGTTATTCGTGCATACTAAGGAGAGTGGACAAGAGTCAACATTGATCAAACCTTGGCAATTCTACCACATATTAAGATTCAATAACATTCAGTTGTACAATTTATGTGTGTATATATTCTAAATTACATTTAAATCAATCTATTCGTTTGATATCTTCGACATATCCGAATTGGTAATTCGTGCATATTAAGGAGAGTGGACAAGAGTCATCATTGATCAAACCTTGGCAATTCTTACACATATTAAGATTCAATAACATTCAGTTTTACAATATATGTGTGTATATATCCTAAGATACATTTAAATTAATCTATTCGTTTGGTATCTTCAACATATCTGAATTAGATATTCGTGCATACTAAGGAGAGTGGACAAGAGTCAACATTGATCAAATCTTGGCAATTCTACCACAAATTAAGATTCAATAACATTCAGTTGTACAATTTATGTGTGTATATATTCTAAATTACATTTAAATTAATCTATTCGTTTGATATCTTCGACATATCCGAATTGGTTATTCGTGCATACTAAGGAGAGTGGACAAGAGTCAACATTGATCAAACCTTGGCAATTTTACCACATATTAAGATTCAATAACATTCAGTTGTACAATTTATGTGTGTATATATTCTAAATTACATTTAAATCAATCTATTCGTTTGATATCTTCGACATATCCGAATTGGTTATTCGTGCATACTAAGGAGAGTGGACAAGAGTCAACATTGATCAAACCTTGGCAATTCTACCACATATTAAGATTCAATAACATTCAGTTGTACAACCTATGTGTGTATATACTATATCCTAAAATACATTAAAATTAATCTATTCTTTTGGTATCTTCAACATATCCGAATTGGTAATTCGTGCATATTAAGGAGAGTGGACAAGAGTCAACGTTGATCAAACCTTGGCAATTCTAACACATATTAAGATTCAATAACATTCAGTTGTACAACCTATGTGTGTATATACTATATCCTAAGATACATTTAAATTAATCTATTCGTTTGGTATCTTCAACATATCTGAATTAGATATTCGTGCATACTAAGGAGAGTGGACAAGAGTCAACATTGATCAAATCTCGGCAATTCTACCACATACTAAGATTCAATAACATTCAGTTGTACAATTTATGTGTGTATATATTCTAAATTACATTTAAATTAATCTATTCGTTTGATATCTTCGACATATCCGAATTGGTTATTCGTGCATACTAAGGAGAGTGGACAAGAGTCAACATTGATCAAGCCTTGGCAATTCTACCACATATTAAGATTCAATAACATTCAGTTGTACAATTTATGTGTGTATATATTCTAAATTACATTTAAATCAATCTATTCGTTTGATATCTTCGACATATCCGAATTGGTTATTCGTGCATACTAAGGAGAGTGGACAAGAGTCATCATTGATCAAATCTTGGCAATTCTACCACATATTAAGATTCAATAACATTCAGTTGTACAATTTATGTGTGTATATATTCTAAATTACATTTAAATTAATCTATTCGTTTGGTATCTTCGACATATCCGAATTGGTTATTCGTGCATACTAAGGAGAGTGGACAAGAGTCAACATTGATCGAACTTTGGCAATTCTACCACATATTGAGATACAAAAACATTCCGTTGTACAAGTGTATGTGTGTATATATCCTAAAATTCATTTAAATTAATATATTCGATTGGTATCTTCGACATATCCGAATTGGTTATTCGTCCATACTATGGAGAGTGGACAAGAGCCAACATTGATCAAACCTTGGCAATTCTAACACAAATTAAGATTCAATAACATTCAGTTCTACAAGTGTTTGTGTGTATATATCCTTAAATATATTAAAAGTAATCCATTCGTTTGATATCTTCGACATATCCGAATTGGTTATTCGTGCATACTAAGGAGAGTGGACAAGAGTCAACATTGATCAAACCTTGGCAATTCTACCACATATTAAGATTCAATAACATTCAGTTGTACAATTTATGTGTGTATATATTCTAAATTACATTTAAATCAATCTATTCGTTTGATATCTTCGACATATCCGAATTGGTTATTCGTGCATACTAAGGAGAGTGGACAAGAGTCATCATTGATCAAATCTTGGCAATTCTACCACATATTAAGATTCAATAACATTCAGTTGTACAATTTATGTGTGTATATATTCTAAATTACATTTAAATTAATCTATTCGTTTGATATCTTCGACATATCCGAATTGGTTATTCGTGCATACTAAGGAGAGTGGACAAGAGTCAACATTGATCGAACTTTGGCAATTCTACCACATATTGAGATACAAAAACATTCCGTTGTACAAGTGTATGTGTGTATATATCCTAAAATTCATTTAAATTAATATATTCGATTGGTATCTTCGACATATCCGAATTGGTTATTCGTCCATACTATGGAGAGTGGACAAGAGCCAACATTGATCAAACCTTGGCAATTCTACCACAAATTAAGATTCAATAACATTCAGTTCTACAAGTGTTTGTGTGTATATATCCTTAAATATATTAAAAGTAATCAATTCGTTTGGTATCTTCAACATATCCGAATTGGTTATTCGTGCATACTAAGGAGAGTGGACAAGAGCTAAATTGATCAGACCTTGGTAATTCTACCACATATCAAGATTCAATAACATTCAGCTGTACAAGTGTTTGTGTGTATATATCCTAAAATACATTTAAGATTCAATAACATTCAAACAAGTCAGGCGCGCGAAATTACTGTTACCAGATAAGAAACTTTTTTATCAAGTACAACGTGAATTTAACCCAAAACCTCCTGATGTAAATAAAGCCTCCTACCAACTAAGACACGGAGATTGCCAATCCAGGTATGAAAACCTTCCATTTAGCTTTTTTATTTTGGAAAGTTATCTTTGATCATAAACTTCCCTCTCCTTAATACTCTGTAATAGTACTACTCAAACAATGGCCCCTGAAAAAGTGCTGCTCCGCGAATATTTTGTTACTGGATCCCGTTAAGAGAAAATTACAAAACAAATATTTAAAAGTAAGCATTTAAAATGTTTAATTCTTATTATTTGATTTATAACTGTATTTTATGAAAAAAAAATGTTAGGTATTTATTTTATTTTATTGGGTTTGACACAATTCCATCCAATAACATGAAAAAATTAAAAGATTAAGTCTCAATATAGCATAATGATAACAGGAACAATGTTACTTATTCTTTATCTATAAAGGGACTCGTTAAACGTACAAAATTTATCTAGGAGTTTAATCCTTAATTTATTCACCGAAATGTGGAAAATGTAGATATCAGGAAATTTATTCAACAATGTGTGCGAGTGGTGACACTCTTAACAGTTTAGTCCGTCAATACGGCATCGAAAACAATCTTAATTTACTACGGCGGGAATAATTGCATAAAAAAAATTGTATCAATATTGTTAGCAATTTGTTTGTGCATAAACATGTGCTTTAATTTCTTCTAACGCTTAAGGAATAATATCCAAGCATACCCATTAGATTTTTTTAGTATATAGCCATCGGTAAAATTAATACATTATCTTGAATCTTAAAAAAGATGTTTCTTTCACTATATGGTGGCACGTTAATTAATTTTTAATAAAATAAGTACGAGATCATTTTTATTTTGTATTCACCACTGTTTAATTTTTGAGTTCACTAAAGGTTTCAAAGACTTCCTTGTCAGGTGAAGATGCACTAAATTGCATGTCTTAAATATCTTTTTTCTAATTGCTGTAGGTAAAAAAGAGAAAGGAGAGGGGTAGTAGATAATAAGGGAAGGGGAGTAGGTAGGTGACAAAATGGTAGATTTTGATTTTTTTAACAGATTATGTTTCGATTTAATTTCAAGCTAACTTCATTATTCTAATGAGACAAAAAATCATACCTATCCATTCCTGAATTGAACCAGCAGTGCCTCCATATTCCTTCGGAAGAATTGACTTGGAAATATGCTGTTGTAAATTGGAAATGTCCTTGTGGAAATGGATCTAAAAAGAAGAAGTAAATCAATGTATATTCTTGAAATATAAACACTTAAAAAAGAGTTACTAAAGAGAATCAAACCCGTAATCCCTAGATTGAAAGACAAATGTCTTACAAACTATGGAACAAAGATCAATAATGTCACATTAAATATTACCTTAACAGTGTTTAATAAATAAAAAGAATCTCAAAGCAATATGCCCAAATAGAATCATGCCTGAAAGCATATTTCATAAATAACAAGTCTACTATTCATAAGTCTATTGACATCGGTAATTCTACGTTTGATATTTGGACAACTGTCTAGAATCTAGATTATTATTAATATTTTAAAGACCCATATACTCGTATATCCTGAATGCTTTGAAGTTCACCCGATAGGAAAAATATGTAAAACCTAAAAACAGATGTCACCCCTATATATTACATTATTGCCGATAATAATATATGTATAGTTTTAATTTGTAATAACAGATGTCGCATTATTTCACTTTTGTATTAATATGTTATAATAAAATTATTAATTTGAAATCATTTATTTTTATCCACGTCCTGATGATGTGTTAAATAAATAATAATCGCAAATGAACATTTTATAGTTCTGTCAAGTGATGCGTCGGGGTGGTATTGTTGTGTTTGCAGCGATCGTTTATAAGGAAAATTGATATAAAATTTATTTATGGGAGAAGTTAGTAGTTAAATATATGAATATTTTTCATATATTTTCATTTAAGCACCGTTTTATATCAATGTAGTTTTAAAAAACTCTATTTCTGTGCATGTTACAGGTTAACCATCTACTTACATTTTAATTACATAAGGTGATTAACCGAATGATGCTGGTTAAGAAACACTCTGAAGCATTTAAGATCCATTTTACCCAGAATTAACTTAAATGTTGATTTGAACCTTATACTATATTATGGCATGATGCAAATAAATAAAACATATAAGCATACTCTTCCCCGTGGGATTTCGGAGTAAGCAGAAAACGACACATATCCTTTTCAATAGTATGTAAGAGGCAGATATTCGCAAATGAAAAATACTCCAAAAATTCGTTGGTCGTAATACTCAAAACGACTTCGATAGCAATAGATCGCCTCAGAATTGGTTTGGCCACGGCTTTAAGGACATGAAGTCCCTAGCTGTGGGCCTCCCTGGATGGCATCCCTGTGTTCCTTATGGAATATGTAGGGTGAATTGAATTGAAATAGATTACCCTTTCCTTCATTTTTTCATTCATGAAGTTCTTAAAAAAGTGCACGATAGCGTCCCAACCAGGAGGAAGGTTGATCACGTGGACTGCGATGTTTCTCACGGGCCAGGCGTTCTGTGGAAAAAAGAAGATTTTAAGTTCTATAATGGCGTACTTTACATATTTGATAAAAAAATATTTATATCCATAATACATCATTTTAATGGAAAGGTAAGATTAATATCGTTTTAATGGAAAGGTACCAACATCGTTTTAATGGAAAGATAAGATTAATATCGTTTTAATGGAAAGGTTAGATTAACATAATTTTAATGCAAAGGTACTAACATCATTTTAATGGAAAAGTATAATAGAAAGGTAAGATTAATATCGTTTTAATGGAAAGATTAGACCAATATCGTTTTAATGGAAAGGTACTAACATCGTTTTAATGGAAAGTTAAGTTTAACATCGTTTTAATGAAAATATGCTAAGATCATTTTAATGGAACGGTAAGATTAATATATGTTTAATGAAAAGATAATATTAATATAATTTTAATGGAAAGGTACTAACATCATTTTAATGGAAAAGTACTAAAATCGTTTTAATAGAAAGGTAAAATTAATATCGTTTTAATGGAAAGGTTAGATCAATATCGTCTTAATGGAAGGGTACTAACATCGTTTCAATAGATGTTAAGGTTAACATGATTTTAATGAAAATATACAATACTAAGATCATGTTAATGGAACGGTAAGATTAATATCGTTTTAATGGAAATGTAAGGTTAACATCGTTTTAATGGAAAGGTTAAATCAATTAAATTTGAAAAAGAAAGAAAACCACAGTGGAAATGTCTGGCTTATCATATTGAAGAGAACTATAGTGCTCACTAAAAAGAAAGAAAGCCACCGTGTAAATGTCTGGCTTCTCATATTGAAGAGAACTATAGTTATTTATATTAATAAAGGAGAGCACAAAGTTAGTCGCTATTTCTAAATATTGTTGTAATATTTTGTCGAATACTATATATACTTATATTAAAAATATCTAAATTGTTGCAAAACTCGTTTTCAAGTCTTTTCATACGAATTATATAGGAGTTGATTTTATAATTAGTATAGCAATTTTCGGTATAAAAGGGATTGAGCTATCTTGTGGGTCTAGTGCGAATACGAAATGAAATGCTTGCGAGTAAGTGAGGTGCATCAATCACTGAGGGAATGATTTGGTATAGCAGTACTATATCGGCTGTTTTTCTTATGTCACACAGCTTCAAGAGTTTCATTGCATTTAATAAGTTGGGATAATTTCTTTATTCATGTGGTATTCCAAGTTTAAAATTTATGAATCTTAGAAATTTGTTTTGTACTCATTCTAAAGTTTGTGCATGGGCGGCGTAATGAGGAGACCATATTGACGAGTTGTAGTCAAGGCGGCTACGTACTAAAGAGGAGTACAACAGTTTTAATGTTCGGAAATCCGAGAAATGTTGGGCAGTTCTTAGTACAAATACCAAGATTTTTAAACTCTCCCGAGTGGTTTTGTTCACATGTTCTATAAATGAAAGTTTTTCATCAAATATAATTCCTAAATATCTTATAGAAGATACACGTTTTATTGATTTAGCGAATACTCGTGATTAATTGAATTTTTATTTCTATAAAAACTTATTGACTCACATTTAATCAGGTTTTAGTGCAGTTTATTGGTGGTACACCATTGTTGTAATTTATTTAAATTTTCTTGTAATTTAAGGCAATCAGCAGTGTTATTTAAGATGAACATTTTTAAATCATCAGCAAAAAGTAAAATATATACATAACTAAGCGTGTCAACTATATCATTAACGAATAAGAGGAATAATATTGGTCCTAGATGCGATCCTTGGAGTACACCGCTTGTAGCTGTAAAGGGATATGAAAGACAACCATAGATTTTGACAGTAAATATTCGGTTTTTAATGTAACTGTCAATCCAGTCTAAGAGCGGGCAGATTATTCCTAAAGCTTTTAGTTTACTTAATAGAATATTATGTGATACTTTGTCAAATGCTTTACTGAAATCTGTGTAAATTGAATCCACTTGTTATCCATTTGACAACGAATTGAAAATATAGTTTTCATATTCGAGTAGATTAGACAGTGTGAATCTACCTGAAATAAATCCATGCTGGTGAGTGATAATAATATTGTGAATCGAATCAACAATTTTGTCGAGGATAAGACTCTCAAACAATTTAGGAATCATTGATTGTATACAAATCGGTCTATAATTTGAAACATCGCTTTTGCCACATTTTTTGTATATTGACGTGAGAAAACTTGATTTCCATATTAGGAACAAAATAATGAAAAATTATCTCATAGTATAAAGGAACTCTCATAGTAATTAGGAACAAAATAATCTCATAGTAATTATGAACAAAATAATGAAAAATTATATCATAGTATAAAGTGTTTACCTCTGTTAAGGAGACTATTTTCTTGATATTTGCTGGAGTGAACAAATGTAGAAGATCTGAGACGTTTCCCGACATGTCAATAATGCAGATAGCTCCTGAAACTGAGATGTTGTCCTGCTCCATAAGAAGGATGGTGCCAATCATGTGGTTGACGCGGAACACGTCCTCTATAATGAGCTTTACGTTGGTCAAAGGGTTCAACCGATATATGATCATCTCGGGCTGGACTGAGTCCTCCTTGCTACATATTGGGATGAAATGCCTGGAAATACAAAAATCAATAATTATTGAAAATATGTACACATTCGGTATATTTTGTTAATTCTTCATATCAATTTTACTCTAATATAAAAAACCCAAAATCCATCTATTTCAAGATGTGATTTTAGCGACGAATGCTCCGTATACCTTGGATTGCAACTCACTAGCTCCTCTATTATCCTAGAATTAGAGATTAACGAAATTCTTTCAACAATATGCAGGAAAAATATCTTAACATACTTTAGACATGTAACCAGAAATAATAAACTGTGAATCACGAGAACAGTTAAGAGAAAACGAACAAGAGAAAGGTGTCCTTTAAAATAAATGAACCAAATAAAGAATTTGACATGATCATCTTCAAACGCTGCATTCAACATGGTCCAGGTCAAAAAAGGACAGTGATAAGTGGTTTGCCAAATGTCAGTTGTGCTACTCCCCTTGTATGACACAGGATTTTTTCCGCGTTGTATTCTGAGGTATAAGGATACTTATGACTTCGGTCACATATATCCATTCAAAGGAGAAAAAAATACCGGTGTGTTCCGATTGTCTCACTTCGGTGTGCCATTGGGTCCAACAACTCACTCACTAAAAAAACTTCATGGAACTGTTTCGCTTTCCAATTGACTTGGTGTTTGGGATGTTGAAGGAATCCTCGACTACGAAGCCCAGCAAGGACGGAGGACGAACCAAATATTATATAATTCAGACATAGTAGAGAACAGTAACGCATACGTTGAGCACACACACAATGAAGAATGATTCTCTTATGAATATTTATACTCGTGTATCAGATAGTGTATTATGTACGAAAGATACATTTACAATTGTATTATATTATACTTCATTTGTATACAGTAAAACCTGGCGGATATATGTGACACTTCATATCAACCAGAAATATGTTAAAGGGTTAAATAATTAGTTGTAAGAGTTGTTATATAGTTATAAGTAGCATGTAGGTATTTACATTTTCTAAGAAATTAAATTAAAATTAAGTTAGTTCATAATTATAATATGATATAAAAATTATATTAGTTCTTAATAAATAAATTTTTTAAAAGGTATATAGCCTTTGGCGAATGTTTTTGTTATATTGTAGATTAGTTTATTAATAATATTTTTTTTATATATTTAAAAAAAATAAAGTACCATAAGACAGGTACCCTTTTTAAAATAATTTGGTTTCCTACGGGAATCGAATCTTTAACCCCTAGTTGGATCACAGGTATTTTACTCAGTAGGCCACGGAAGTCACATATTTAAGAAAAATAATATTCGTTTCAAGTTTATCTATCTTTTTGCACTTTTAAAAAATTAACACATTTCAAAAATATTTCGCGATACTGAACCAGATTTTTGGCTGAAATGTTTTAAGTGTAGATTATTTTAAATTTAAACAATAGGATTATGAATAAACTTAAGGCTGATGTGTTGAGTAAGATGAAGAAAATCATTTTATTGGGTTTGGGCATGTGGAACTAATGAATGAAGAAAGACTAACAAAACAATAGGGGTTTTGCCTTTGCTAGTCCTATTCGAGATATGGGGGCGTGTGCAACTTTAGGAAGCATTTGAAGACAACCCTTTTTGGGATATCTTTGATTATATATGAAATAAATGATTATATATGAAAACTAAACACAAACTACATTCCATTTAAATGTGAATGTATCATTATCCCATATCGGAAGATTAACGAAGTTTTCTTTGTCGTTTGTATTTTCTTGGTAAAATTTCTGCGATATTCTTACCAAATGTGTTTTTCTAAACATATGCAGATGCGAGGAAGACCCGAACCGCCACCTTCCTATCTTCACATTCAACTTATTTGATTTTTGGTAATATTTTTAACTAGTTGCAACCCGTGAAATATTCACTGAAGCTTTTATTTTTTATTTATTTTTTCAAAACAGGCTTAGCCCAATTACTTTGAAAATACAAAACATCAAAAAAGAAGAAAAATTACATAGAGGAAAAATTATATAAAATAAAAAATAATGCATATGCATACAAACGAGTATATACACACAAACATATTACACACATATATTCACAGTCATTTAGGTATGTTGATGAGTGCCTTCTAACGCGCTCAATCTAAGAAGAAAATTTACTTTTGCTTTTGGTAATGTGATATGAAATATGTCAATATCCGAAGCAGTCAAGTAAAACAAATTCTATATTTATGAAAATGTATATTCATAAATGTAAAATTTGTTTATATAAATACTCGTATATAATTTATACATCGTCCCCTTTTACACCGGTTCGAAAAAATTGTTAGCTAGGTATTTAAAATTCGTTCAGTATCCCCACCGAGGTTCAAATTTCGAATTACTTTCGGAGAGAATCCAAGTATTCGACAGCCGTACGGGTTTTGGCCTATTTATACTATGATTTCAAGAATTCGATTCGATTTTCTAAACTGCTGAGGGTTCGAGTATCTAAACTGCTGTATAAATTGTTATTTTATTATTAAGATATGTTTAACTCTTATATAATAAATAGTTATAAATGTTTAGTTTTTTGTTCGAGTTGTTTCTCAAATTAAAGCATTAATTCTTATCCTCGTTTTTTTAGGGCCAGAACAAAGTCAAATTCAAATAGTCGTATTATTTATTCATGTTCTTAATATCACAGTATAAATTTTGTTGATAAAAAACTTTTTATAATAAATATGATATATACATTTAATCAAGAACTTTCCCTGTTGAGGTTGGCAAAAATAACAGAGTGCCATCAGTTTCCTATCAACTCATACTTCCTTCACATTAATGCAAATGTAATGCAAATGGATGGAGAAACATTACCAAATTGTGACTCCTTTAAGTATCTTGGGTCACTCATCCATAGCGATGGAGGATGTGCATCAGATGTAACACATAGAATTAGTGTGGGATGGATGAAGTTTAGATTAATGACGAGAGTTCTATGTGATCCGAAAATACCAGTAAAGTTAAAAGGAAAAGTATACCAAACGATTGTCAGACCCGCACTCCTCTATGGCTCTGAATGCTGGACGATGTATAACTCTTACTCTAGGCAACTAGAAACTGCTGAAATGCGCATGCTAAAATGGTCAGCTGGTGTGTCCCTAAGAGACAAAATAAAAAGCTCACGCATTAGTGGAAGCGTAGGTGTTACAGAGATCAACAGTAAGATGGAGGAGAGGCGATTGAGATGGTATGGGCACGTTGGACGCAGAGCACCCGATCACATTGTGAAACCATGCAATATTCATGGATCTTCCTCGAATAACAACCAGAGGAAGACCAAAGAATTCATGGGTGGTGCAAAAAGATAACCTGATGCAGAGGCACGGCCTGGGGGACGTAGTCCAGGACAGAAGAGCATACAACCTGAAGACGAGGAGAGCTGACCCCAACAGTCTTTGCAGACAGTGAGTTGGGATGGAGCCGGGGAGAAGAAGAACAATACAAGAAAACAAATCCATACATTTCAATAAATTCATAACAGCAAGAACAACTTCTTCATTTTACTCCTATAAATTACCATGTCCATATGAAAATCCATGCAATACCCATATTGGTTACTCAATCTGTACAGTCATTGAATTAATAATTAGTTGCAACCACTTCACTATGAAACAAAATATTGTACCGAGTGGGCCTGCAAGGAATGTGTAACAGGACAAGCTGAGTTAGTTTCTGACTATTGAAATACGAACTGACAATCTTAAGCAATATTGTGAAATTAAATATCTTCTAATTATAAATCATTATAAATTTGTTTAGTCAGTCTTTCGTCACCCATCCATCTATTTGACATCAACATGTTTTTTTCATCCTACTAAATTAAACAGATCGATTCTTAGCTCACATTCATGTATAATGGTTTGCATTTCTTATTTTATTTAATAAATGCGGTAAACCCCCTATTGCAATGTCGTTATTTTTATTTCAAAGTTCTTCTACTTTTGATTAAAAAACACTGGCTTAAACATTGACCGGTTACAAAATTATGATTACCAAAGAGCAAAAAATTCGAGATATATTAGCGCAACAGGAAAAATAAAACAGCTGATTTCAATTAAGAAGCTGTTTCCCACAAAGAAAGAGAAATAATTTTAAATAAAAATGATGTTTTGCATATACTAGGTAAGTCCAGAAAGTAAGTGTACTGAATTTTTGTAGGTTACAATTTTTTTTATTTAAACAAAAAAATTACGTGGTTACCGTAGTACATATGTAAGCTATTTTTCGACATAGTCGCCATTCCTCTCAATGCAGGTGGTGAAGCGGGGTATCAACTTTTTGATGCCTTCCTCGAAGTAGTTTCCCGCCAACCCCTCCGTCCACTTTTCCACCTCCTCCTTTATCTCCTGTATCTTGCAGAGTTGATGGTCTCCCCTTGAGGCATATATTCAATTAAAATTATGCCTTGACAGTCCCAAAACAATTTCGTCAATTTCGTCAGTCACAATTGAAGGTCGTCCGCTCCTCTGATCATCATGCACAGACGTACGACCGTTTTTAAACTCGCGACACCACTTGTACACACTCGTACGATTCATAGCTTTATCACCATATGCAGTTTTCACCTCATTATAAACCTCAACCGGAGGTTTTCCCTTCCAAACGAGATAACGTATGACGCCGCGTATTTCGCACTTGGCGGGAGATTGGATTTAAATTTTTCACGAAACGTGTTGTCGCGTCGACACTTCTCAACGTACTGACCTCGAACCGGTCTCGTTGCGGAGGGGAAGGGTCAGACTACACGGAAGTGTAGCCAACATGTCGAAAATAAAATCCATCCGGTCGTGAGAGCCTCAGTACACTTACTTTCTGGATACGCCTCGTATATAAATACTTCCTAGACATATACCATATATGAAATTATTTGATGTTCTCAATAAACGAACGAATTTTAAATACCTAGCTAAAAATTTTTGAACCGGTGTAAAAGGGAACGATGTATAAATGATATATATATAAACAAATTTTACATTTATGAATATATATTTTCATAAATGTAGAATTTATTTTACTTCCGTGAATATTTCACGGGTTGCAACTAGTCTAATTTATTAAGCTAACTAACGGGATCGGGATACAAAATGTAGAAAGAAATAAAAAGCTGATTTAAAGCTGTATATTTTTTTGTTATTTTCACGAAATGGATAATCATTTCGAATTTCCAGGTCATTGTCAACAAAAAAATGTAGAAGACACAATATGAGAAGTATACTGATGATTTTTTAACAGGTCAAAAAGATCATCTACTTTGTAAGAATAAAAATAGATTATAGACATAAAAATAAGTTTCTTTCGGAGAGGAGTAGAACTTTGAGATCGATTTCATCTTCATTGATTACTGTTCCAAATCGATCAAATCGTAAATTTACTGTTCCAAATCGATCCAATCCAATCATCAGTTTGACGTGACGTGACAATCTCCTTCATAAATCAATTCATTCATATTTTCATTATTTAAGATATTATTGCCATGTTATAAATCAGGAGTCTATTATTTAAAGACCAGTCCTTTTAAATTAGAAGAAACATTTCATTTCATCTTCATCGAATAAATTAATTGTTCCAAATCAGTTCAATATGGCAAGGTATTATGATAGAGCATTGCTGGTTCTATGGCGTGGAATGGTCTGCCTCTTATTGTTAGAAATATCGGTGGCGTGTGCAGCTTTAGGAAATTCTTGAAGACAACTCTTTTTAGGTCATATTATAATGTATTTTATAATATATGAACACATGTTTGTATTGTAGATAACTTTATTAAATAAAAAAGGAGGCAAGAATCCATTGCGATATATGTACTAAAGGTTTTTAAAGAAGTTTAAACTGTCGTATGATATATATATATA